>PVJO010015406.1:0-45156 GCA_004026905.1 Hystrix cristata
ACACGGCTGCTGGTGGCTTCCTTAGCTGCCTTTAAGAGTGGCTTGTCTCTGCACCTCTGGAGATGTCTCCTATGTCCTTGGTTTAGCCATAAAAGGCTTATTGGTTTTGGTTCTGAGTGACTTGGTGGATAACATTGGTTTGGAATAAAAGAAAAAAGAAGAAAAGGAAATTAAAGAAAAATGGTCAAAAAATGATTTCCAAGTTACTTGTAGTAGGAGGGATTAAAACCAGGACCTTGCATATGCCAAGCAAGCACAGAGCTACATCTCAAGCCCTTTTTAACTTTGATTTTTAGGCAAAGCCTGGCTACATTGCCCATGCTGGCCTTGAACTTGCCATCCTCCGGCTGCAGCCTCCTAAGTAGCCGGGATGACAGACATGTGGCTTTGCTTCTTATTTTTTAAAGAGCTCTGGCATCAGCATTCAGCTTAATTGAAGCTGATATCCTGGTTTATTTACTTTAAGGATTATGTTCTCTCCATTGGATGCTTTTTATACCCCAGTGAAAACTCAGTTGACTGGAACCCTTTTTTCTCCAAACCCTGTAACAATATACTTGGTCCCTCTGTTGATTCCTTTCTTGTTAACATATTTTTCCCAAGGATAAGATGAAACTGCTTAGCCTCTTTGGAGAAAACTTAAAATCTCCCCAGATTGACCCCTCTCAGGCCAGATCTTTCTATTTGCTTCTGCCCCTCCTTTCTTTTGCCTTCAGACCCCTTGAAGAACAGAGGATAGAAGCACCTGATTCCACTCCTTTCTGGTTCTTCTGTCTTCCTCTCCTCTCAGGTCCAAAGCTCTGCTGTCTTGTCTTGAACCCTTTGATTTCACTGACTTTGGGGGTATCAAGGATTACTTCATGCTAATATGCTTTGGGTTTGCAGACACTCAGGGTCATTGGCAACAGTTGCAGTTTATTATTATAGAAGAAGGCGACCTTTGGCTATCAGAATTGGAAGGTTTGGATCTTGCCTTCTCCCTTTCTTTGTGGACTGAGTTTAGGGAAGCCCAGAGGTCTGGCTGGGTCAGAAAAAAACTGGCAGTAAGTGGCAGCTTACTTGGGAGCAAAGCGGGGGTCCAGAGAATCCCTGCACCAAGGCGGCAGCCTAATAGCGTGGTGTGACCAGAGCTCTTCTGATTCAGCGCTCTCCCATTCCCTGCCAGGGAATCAAATCCCACCTTGTTTCTGGCTTTTATCTCAAGTCCAAGATACCAAGAATCAACATAGTTGATTATTTTGAACAGATCTCTGGACTTTTCCCTTAGCTCTCTATTCTTGTAAAATCCTGTAGTGAGTTTCCTATGTTTTTTGTTGTTATAGCTGTTGTCATCATTTATAATGTGCCTGTCTCACCCAACACAGGAACCGGCTGGGGCGCCCCTGGAAAGCGGCCATCTCGATGGGCCTGTGAGGGCAGCATTACCTTCTCCTGCCTGGCTGTGGAGCTTTAGTCACTTTCCTGACAGCAACCTTAAGGCCAAAGTAGAGAAAAAGGCAACAAATCCAGTTCTAGCAGAAACGGCATCTGGTCCACTCTTCAGACAGCTGCTAAATGTCTCCTCACTCACTAACCCGAAATCTAGTCCATGACCTCCCTAAGATAATAGACAGTCTGGATAAAAGTAAGTGAATTTTAAAAGTTGTGAAAATGCTTGCCTACCAAGTGCAAGGACCTGAGTTCAATCCCCAGCAAAAAATAAATAAATTAATTAATTAATTAAAAGTTGTGAAAAGGTATCAAAGCTAAATCATGTAAAAGAAATTTCATATGTGATCAAACTTGCTAAAATTAAAGGGAAATTATTTTTAAGCTTCTCTTAAAATAAGGCTTATGTCACAAGTACACTAATGAAAAACCAGAATTTAGTTTTCTCTTTCAAACAAGATTTTCTTGTAATAGTCATAGAAGATAATGAAAAGTTTTTCTGCTCTTTTTGTGTGACTTGCAAAAAAAGGGTCTGGGGACAGCTTCTGTGTAATTCAGTTGTCTTTATTACTCTGGAAAAACTAGCCCTCTTTCTGTCAGAAAGTAATAGTTTTTTTTGTTGTTTTTTTGTCAACTTGTGCTGCTTTTGAAGTTAGTGTTTTTTTTTTTTTATTCTTTGGTGCTGGGGATTGAATTTAAGGCCTTGTGCTTGCAAGGCAAGCTCTCTAACCACTGGTTTGTTTAATGGCACTGGGGGATTGAACCCAGGGCTTTCATACTGAACAACATCCCTGGTTCTTTTTAAGTTTAGTTTTGAGATTGGATCTCACTAAATAGCTAAATTGCCCAGGTTGGGATCAAACTAGCTATCCTCCTGCCTCATCCTTCCAGACTGTTACCACACTCAGTCTTTTAATCATCACCCTGGTTAAATGAATGATAATTATTTTCATAGTGATCTGTGATCCTTATTCGATCAATTATTTCAAACTTTTGATAGTTGACAACTTCTCAAACATCAAAATTAAAGCTGGGTGTAGTGGCACACACCTGTAATGCCAGTAGTCTGGGAGGCTGAGGCAGGACGACTGCAAGTTCAACTCCAGCCTGGATAATTTAGTGACTTAGGGAGACCAAGTTTTCGGAAAAAATAAAGATTCAAAGGGCTGGGAGTGTAGCTCAGTGTGAAAGCTGTGGGTTTAATTCCTAGTATGGAAATCATTGTCTTTTTGATGTAACTTTATGTAGTTGGCATTGTCATATAAGAAATTATGTTTAAACTCCTTTGAGTTATATTTGGATGAATGTGTTCCTAATGTGTATTCCAAAATCGTGTGAGAGTCCTAGCTAGCTAACCTGTTTTCAGTCATCAGTTTTTTATTACCTGAAATTGATGTAAGTCTCACCAATCTTCAACCATGGCTGTTTTGTCTACAATGAATTAGTTTATTCTGATGCTTTTTCTGGAAAATTTTTACAAAATCATTTACAATCCCAAAGTGTTATGTTTTCAGGAAGTTCATGCAAAGGACAAAGAGAACTCACTAGTCCTGTTGAATACAGGTTTCTGATAACTAAAAATCATACAATTGGGCTGAGTAAGAATTTCCAGGACTGTAACAGAAAAACAACTTTAAGATTGCCGACTCAACAATAGCCGAATGATAACTAATTGTACAAGACTGCACTGATGAAGGACTATGGTTTTTTTATGACTTTTTATTTGTTTGTTTGAGACATTACTGGTTCTTTTTATATTTTCAAGATTTAAGGAAACTTTTTTTTTCTTTTTTAAAGCTAATTATAGCTTGCTACAATTTTATAAAGTAGACCTTTATAAATGAAATTAAAGCATTTACTTTCCTCCCTACCCTCTCCCTCAAATTCTAAAATTGTGAATATTCCTTTTATGGCAATATAATTATTTACGTAACTTCAATAAGAATCTGTTTTCTCTGTATCAGAAACAATTGGAAACACTGGTTCTATTAACTAGGCTCTGACTAGAATGTCCTGTTTCCAGAGATGACTAGGCTGTCACGAATTTTATGGTGCCGAAAAAGCCCCACTTAGGAAAACTAGCCTGCTTCCTTGTCTACGTGGCTGCCTATGCGGTTCCTGCCCTTGCAATAAGTAAATAACATTATTTCCTGACAGGCCCGGAAACCTTAAGCAATTTGGGGAGCTTGAGAAGAGAGGAATTTATCCAGCTCTACAGGTACTACAGGCACAGTCTGATGGCTTGGCTTCCTGGTCTGGAGAGTCTTTTTTAAAAGTCTAATCTGAGATTTCTTATGGAAAGTTTCAGCAATACAAATCTCTTATTTTTTTTCTTTTTAAGTGATACACAAAAATATAAAAGTTGTACATACTAGTGGATTACCATGTAATGTTCTATACATGTATATATTGCATAATGCTTAAATGGGGTTTAACATACTTATCTCTTGAAATGTTTATCATTTCTTTGTGGTGGTAACTTTCAAATCTTGTTCTTCTAATGTTTTGAAGTGCACAGTTCATTATTGCTATCTTTACTCACTCTGCTGTGCAACAGCACATCAAAACTTCTTGCTCCTATCTGACCAGAACTTAGCATTTATTGATTAATCTTTCCTCATATAATGCAAGTTTAGAAAGAGTCCATATGGTCAATCACTATTCTTCCTGAATTTATGTAAGTAATCAGACTAAGGATAAACTTATTTTGCAAATAAATTGGCCTCTTCGTGATTATCTTTGTAAAAGTGGGGATGACTACAGAAAGAAAAATTATGTTTCAGAATAAAACTATTATGGCACCTATTATGAGACTGTACCTCATTGATTTTGCGGTTTTATTATCTGCCTGCAGACTAGACTAGATCCTAATTCTTATAGTTTCTCCCAATATCGGGCTATGACTCTCCAAACTCATATTTGCAATTTTCTTCTACCCTTCTGACTTGGAATCACAGGTGTCAAAACAGTCCTTCTGATGCTCTATGAGTTGAAGCTGGTCAACTTGATACAGATTTCAGAAAAGTCACCAAGACCCTTTGAGTCCTTCATGCCTGCTGCTGTGGACCACTCAGAAAGGTCACTGGAACCCCTCATTCAAACTGGAAGTCGGGAAAATCTGTCATATTGTCACTGAAGATGCCTCAAACTCAAATCTAGAAATCATTTCAACTCGCCGCCCTCCAGGAGCAAAGCCGAGTTCATAGTTTGTTCTAATCATTACCTTTTGTTTTCCTCTCTTTCCACAGAAATGCCTCTTATTAAATACCTGGTTGCTTGAATCCCGCGGAAGTCTCAGTGGGAGCCCATCTGGAAGGCCCCTGCCTAAAATGATCCACACTGTTCTGTGTACCTGTGCTGGTCTGTTCCCTGGACTGAGAGACTGTTCAATTGCATGTGAGACAATCCTTTTCTAGACTGTGAAACTTCTTGGGGAAACTTCAGACTGGATAATGTTGAGTCTCAGAGCACAATACTCCGATAGGATGACCTCGGAAGCAAAGTTTCTCTCCATTTCCTGCCCTCCTGTCTCTCACCCTACATTCTTCCTCAAAGCAAACCATAGAAATCGGAATTCATCCTCCTCATGACAGCTCATAGAACTCCTGCCAGGCATGGTGGCAGCACGCTTGTAGTCTCAGCACCGGGGAGGCTGCGGCAGGAGGATGGCAACGAGTTCGAGGCCATCCTGGGCTGCATAGTGAATTCGAGGCCAGCCTGAACTACAAAGCAAGACACTGTCTCAACGCCCCCCCAAACCAAAACCCCTTTTTGCCAAAAGTCAGGCATAAAACTAAAAATACTACTCTAACTTTCTCCTGCCTTTCTGTGTAAGAGTTGGCCACAAAGAAATTAAGATCCTCATTCTGAAGGGGTGCCAGTACATATGCAAGAGTAAGAAATTCTACAACCAAGGGGCTGAAAAGGAATCCGAACCAACAGACAGGCTGGGTCCTCCTCAGACCCAATTTGTCCAGTCATATTTCTACATAGTTGTCCTGCTTTATTGACTCTAAGCACAAAAATAGTTCACCCAGGTCTTTGTGTCTTCAATCTGAAGTCTCCTGGCTCATGTAAAATTGTCTCATAAATTTTCTATTTTTCTCTTGTTAACGTGTCTTTTGTTATAAGGGTATCACCTACGACCCTTTATGATGTGTAGTAAAAGGATCACTCCTTTATAGGACTGAGAGTAATTTAGGGTTAGGGTAGCTCATAAAACACTTTTTTAAAATTTTATTTTATTTTTTATTTGCCAAGAACACGTATTGGTACATTGTATACATAGTGATCACATTCATCAAGGTCAATTTGTACCTGTATGTGATACAACTTGGTTCTCCCTCTTCTTCCCCACCCCTCCCTTCTACTCCCCCCTTCCCTATTTACAGTAGCTTTATTTACATTTTTCCCCTTTTTTCCTTACTTTTCTTTTTCCTTTCCTTTTTTCCCCCCTCTTCCCTTTCTAATTCTCCTCCCTATTGAATATTATCTTTCTTTTACTTAGTATCTATTATTCTTTTTTGTCCTTATTTGCACTTATGGTTTCTCATATCAGAGAAACAATTCAATATGTACTCATGTGTTAATGGTACATATTATTTATTTATTTGTTTGGTGCCTTGTGCTCATGAGTCAAACACTCTAACCCCTGAGCTAAATCCCTAGCCCCTAATGGTATATTTTAGACGTACGTAGTGATAACATTCATCATAGGGGATTTGTACCTATACATGATATATCTTATTGCTTCTTTTTTTCCCATTCTCCTCTTCTCCCTTCACCCCCTCTTCCCTCATAAAACATTTTTAAATCTACACAAAATGAGCACATTCATTAGACCAATATTTTAACTTTCAAAAACTTACCCTAAGATAATAAATTAGCCATGTAAACATTTAACTACCTTGTAGTGCTGTGGATAATTGCTAAAAATTGGAAACAATCCAGCCAGCCAAGAATAAATAAAATTTGGTACATTCATACAGTAAAAACAATGTGATTTACAACCAATAACAAGTGCTTGTGGGGCTGCGGGGAAAAAGGAACACTCCTTCACTGTTGGTGGGAATGTAGACTGGTCCAGCCACTGTGGAAATCAGTGTGGAGATTCCTCAGAAAACTACAACTAGAGGTTCCATTTGACCCAGCTATTCCTTTGCTTGGTATTTTCCCAGAAGAATTAAAATCATCATATCACAGTGATGTATGCACAACCATGTTCATAGCAGCACAATTTGTAATAGCTAAGTCTTGGAAACAACCTAAATGCCCAACAACTGATGAATGGCTAAAGAAGATGTGGTTTTTCTACACAGTGGAGTACTACACTGCCATAAAGAAGGATAAACTAGAGTCATTTTTGTGCAAATGGATGTTCCTTGAGAACATACTATTGAGTGAAATAAATCAGACACTTATCAATACACATTGAATTGTTTCTCTGATATGAGAAACCATAAGTGTAAATAAGGACAAAGGGGTATAATAGATATTATGTTAAAAAAAAAGAGATAGTATTCAAAAGAGACAAGAACTAGATAGGGAAAAGGGGGATAAAGAAGAAGGTTAAAAGAAAAGTAAGATGAAAGGGAAAAAATGGAAACGTGTAAATAAACTTGTTGCAAATAGAGAGGGGTGGGTGAATGGAAGGGAGGGGAGGAGAAGAGGGGGGAAAGCCAAGATACATCATGTACAGGTACAAAATAATCATGTTGATTATGATCATTATGTATATAATGTACCAATACATGTTCTTGGTAAAAATTAAAAAAATTTAAAAAAAACAATGTGATTTAAATGACTTAAAGGATATTAAATATATTAAGGGAAAAATATACTATGAAATACATACTTTATATGTTAAGAGAAAACATATGTGAACAATATGACTTGTTTTAGCATATGCATGCACAAAGAAAAATCCGCATGTATGATCACAAACATATTAATAGTGGTTATCTCTGAGTGGAAGGATTATGTTCCTTATTATTTCCTCTTTTTTGTTATTCATACGTTCTAAGGTTCTAACATCTTACAATAAGCATATATAGTGAGGAAAAACAATGAAAGAGGGTGTGTGTGTGTGTGTGTGTGTGTGTGTGTATGTGTGTGTGTGTGTGTTGCTTGGCTGTTCATTTGTTTTAAGGTAAATGGTAACATGAAAAACAAAGGAAACACCAGGATCTATTACATGGGCAAGGTTTACTACATTTATGATCAAACACTCCCTTTGCTCTGCCTGCCCAGGAACAACACAGTGTTGCTGTAAGGAGAAAATATGCCAGACAGATGCACCCTTCCTTCAGAAAGCAAACAATTATGCAATGCTCATTCATTCCACACACACCGAGAAGAGCATTGTGCCCAGGCTGAGGATATCGAAATGGAAACAACGTCCCTCCCCTAATGGGGTGCACACTACTGAGGACGACCTCAGGAAGGCTGTGGGAGATGAAAGAACAGTCACCTAATGTAGGAGAGACCTAGAGAAGGGTTCCTGAAGGAAGCCTTAAGAACTAGTGAATATTACTAGGTGGAGAAGATGGGGCAGACATTCCTAGCCATGTTTTCCCCTTCTAGAAAGATCATCTAGCATAGGTTTCAGTCTTTAGAATAGAGGTGAAAAGGGAAGGCCGATACTAACCTGAGCTCCAGATCCTTCATGGAAATGGTTCTCTTTAATCTCCTCAGGGTCCCATCCACACTCTTTATTTAAACAAGTAAACAATGCAGAAACAACAAAGTTCATATCGTGTTCATGGATTTCCAAATTATTTTGGTTTGACTGGATGGAGAGAAGTGCACTGGTTTCACAATGTGCCTATGTAATAACCAAGTAGATAAAAGTTACTTAGATCTTTAAATCCTACTCCAGGGACCAATTAAAAAATGTGAGGTCGTAATGATAATGGGGAATTGGCTTACAGAAAAGAAGTAGGAAGAGAAATGTAAACGGCAGAGGGCATGAAGAATCAGTAATAGGAACGGCAGTATTTATCCCAAGCCTATCATGATTCCTGATGGAGGCAAACACTTTGCTGATATTATCTCACTGAATCCTTAAGACAACTCTGGGAAGCAAGACTCAATTGTCCCCATCTCACTGCTACGTCCTGTGACATCTGGGAAATGACAGTCTGAGAGGAGGTGGTGTCATGAACCTCCATGAAACTACACAAGTGGCTGCTTACTGCAGCATGAGCAGTGGGATCTCCCAGTATGGAAGGAGATGCCCCCCAGAATGAGAAGGCAGGGCCCTCTGAGGACCTCCTCATGCCAATAGTGCAGAAGGCCATCCAGGGACAAAGGTCCAGTGACTTTCTTAAGGCAGTTGGACTCAGATCAGTGGCTGTGAGATTATGAAATTTGTTCAACTTTAAACAAATTACATAATCTCTGAGTCTATTTTCTCTTCTATAAAATAAGAGAAGTTATAGTTCATAAACTTGAAGGTGATAATGTACATAAATATATGTATATGAACACTTAGCCCAGGGCTTGGTGCATAGAAAAGGCTCAATAAAGTTTGGTTACTGGTATTATTTTCATTTTTCTCCTATCTTATTGGAGTATTTTACATCTAGGACAGTGGAAAACTCCCACTTGTAGAAAGATAGTGAGCTGCCACTTAATTTATAGTATCCTATTCTTCTACTATAGATAAAAGGATAGCATTTTCAGGTTAGAATGGGTTTATGCTTGTGCCGGTTAAACTTAATTGTCAACTTGAGTAGAGTAATTGACTCCCAAAGAGGTGATTATACTCATTAATGGCTTAATCCACTAATGTTCATAGCTGAAAGTGTTGTTAGGACGTGCGAGCCATTAGGAAGGAAGTCACCTGTCTTTGGCGGGTATATCTCTTGCTAGCTCTAGTGTTGTTCCCCTGTGCTCTCCTTCCTGGTCACCGTGAACTGAGCAGCTTTGTTCCACCATGATGTTTTTACACTGAGTCAGCTGACCATGGACTGAAACCTCTGAAACTATGAGCCAAATTAAACCTCTACCCCTTTAAATTTTGGTTATCTGTCCCAGCAACAGGAGAGCTGACCAATAGAGTGGTAAACAGTCCCTAAACATGCCTGTGTTTGTAATAAACAGCTCAGTTATTAATTTTCCCTAAATAAAATGAAAACCAATCTGACATCCTCTGCCATCCCCCACTATTCTCACCATGCACACATGAAACATGCACACTATGCTGTACATCTCATACTGTACTACACACCACATACATATACTCTTTCTATATGCTGCGTTGTTATGTCATATCCTTGGGCCACCCCTTCCCTGCTTCTGGCATTGTACAAGAACCCTGGGCTCACCAGCCAGTTGTAGTGGTGCACACCTGTAATCTCAGTTCTTGGTAGGGTGAGACAAGAGGATCACTGTGAGTTTGAAGCCAGTCTGGGCTGTACAGTGAGTTCAAAGCCAGCCAGAACTACATACCAAGATCTTGTCTCAAAAAAAAAAAAAAAGGAAGAAGAAGAACAACAACAATTCTGAGCTTACACAGAAGAAAAGCATTGTTCACCTCCTTTCACTTACAGCAGGGATGTTAAAGATAGGTAATTTATTCTAAAGCTGGAAATGAAATAACGGAAGTTTTAGGTTGATTCTTCAAGCACACTCAGAACTTTCATATTCGGCCAAGATTCCCGAGCCATATTATTGTGGGGTTTGTCAGAATAAGAGATGGTATTACACTGGAGTTGTGTTTTTGGTGCTAGTAGCATCATACACCAGGAGTGGGCCCTGGAGCTGACCCGTGTCCTTTATGCAAGGTTCGGCCCAGTCCCCGTGAGAAGCAGGGGCTCCTCCAGGAAAGCTAGTCTGTAATAGAAGAATAGAACATAGCTTGGTAGAGAATCAGAAAAGAAGTAGGGATAGAAATGTAAATGGTGGAGGACCTGAGGAATCAGCAATGGCACTGGCCATGTTTATCTCAACCTTATTATGATTCCTGATTGAGATAAACACTTTGCTGACATTATCTCACCGAATTCTCAAATCGACTCTGAGGGGCAAGACACAACTGCCCCGGTCTCACCATTGTACCGTGTCATTGTCTAGAAAATGACAATCTGAAAGGAGCGATGTCATAAACCTTCATGAAACTGAAAGATGTGAAACAGGCTATGAGTGTCCCTTGCTGTCTTTCCCAAGAGACAGAACTGATCCAATCAATAACATTTTAAGTAGGTGCAATGGATGGGAGCCCTGGAAGCTTGTTCAACCACATGTGGGAAGGAGACCTAAGAGAAGGTAGAGCAAACTTAGGAGCTGCTAGGGTAGGGGCAAAGCCTCACGTTTTAGCTCAGCACGGTGGCACACACCTGTAATCCCAGCGCTTGGGAGGTCGAGGCAGGAGGATTGCTGTGAGTTCAAGGCCAGCTTGGACTACACAGTAAGACTCTGTCTCAAAGAACAAAAGCAAAACCTTGAGCTCTGTCTCTAAAGTCTACCCAGCACTTTTGGTAGACTTTTTCACATCTTAGTGAAACTTCAGCTTGCTTTCTACAGTATTGTCCATTCAAGAATCATTTCTACTTAGCTTTGAAACAAACAAATTCGATTCACTTTATATAGGGGAAGAAGGCAACCGGGGACTGATTTACTCCTGTTGTTTCACCACTACTAATGCTACTACTAGTACTACTGAGACTGCTACTACTACTCCTCACTGGTCAACTTAGAGCTAGAACTTCAGGGTGATCTAGTCCAAGCCCCATGAGGTACATGAATCTCCTCTAAAGAAACCCAAACAACTGGTTTTACATATCATGCTCTGAAGTCACCAAGAAATGCAAGAGTTTGTTTCTCAATCACCAGTTCATGTATTATTTTTATTGCTCCATACATGCCTTTTAATCTACCTGCCCCAAATAAATATGAAAATGAGCTGACATGCCTGGAAGACCACATACTAAATCACACAGGTCGGGGAGGTAAGGAGGCAACACAGAGAAGGTAACTCAGAAGTCGGGTGAGTGGGCGACTGGTAGAGTTAAGCTTGCCTGGGTTTGAGCATCTGCAAGTGATACACAGAGGAGCTATCCAGCTGCCCGCCTATTTCTTAAGTGCTGGGATGACAGGCATGTACCACCACACCCGGATAAAAAGATAAATCTTGTCTATTGCTGACTCATTCTTCAATCTAAGTTCTGGTACCACTTCTTCTAAGAAGCTTCCTCTGATTCCCCAAGTCTAGACTACTTGCCTTGCCAGATGTGAGCTCCTGTAACAGCCTGTTTCTCTGTCACCATTAAATGTACACATTTTATTTTGAGTGTTCATTTGCTTGTGTCTATTCCTTGGTACTGAAATTTCCTTTACAGTAAGGACTATGGCATTATTCAATGCCATATTTCCATCTCCAGCATGCTGTCAGATCACAGTAGATGCTTCTACATAAACCATTTCAATGAATGACTAAAGAATTGCTCCTAATTTGGGGCACTTGGAAGAAAATATCTTCTGCAGCCCTATCCAGCTCCCTCAGTGGGACACCTCATATACAGGTTACTGGTCTCACTGAAGCCGTATTTGGATTGCTCGAGAAAGCAAATTGCTGGTCTATCTGTGTACTCATGCAGATGTATATGACTTACCCAGGCAGATGGGAGGAAGGGCAATCCCACCCTGCTCCAGGAAGCAGCGGCCACAACATTCGACCTTCAGAAGCCGCTCTCTGGGAATGAAACCAGCCAAGACTGAAGGACTTGTCCCCAGGATCAAGCCGTGTTTGGGGCTCAGAATCAGTTGTTCTGGGCAATCCAACATCACTGAATAGAAGAAGAGTCATGTCAGAGAGACTCAGAGAAAATCAACTAAAAATATAGGTAATTGGAAGCAAGGGAGGGACATACACCCTGATACAGAAAATCAATTTGAAAGAAGATATTTGTAGATAGGATAAAACATACACAAAGAAATTAAAAAGAAGGGAAGCAGCCCACCAGGGTTAGTCCACAGGGCTCCCACCCTCACCCAACTCAGCAAGAGACATCTTGAGAACTTTTCAAATAGCCAGAGAGAACCAAGAGTCTAGCCTCCCAGAATAGACTCAGGGTACATGGGCTCCTTCATCCCATCAACCTCTCACCAAACACTGAGAAGGCTGCAGCCCTGCAGCATCCTTTCTGTCACACACCAGGGGCAGGAGAGGCTCCCTCCCCACCCACGCGATCACAGGCAGTGAGAGGACAAATGAGTGAATGCAACTGCTGAGTGCACCCACATGCTCATATCTGGAGTCACTAATTTTGGGCGTGGGCATGCCTAAATCACTGTCAGGCATCTCAAGTTTGTCCTGTGCCAACTAGGGCCATCATCTGGCATACCGAGCTAACACTGGTCCTGTTTGAATTTGTGCCTGTCACCCTGAGATTGCTTGAGTTCCCACCTAGTGCTCATGCCCTGCACTACCCCTAGACTCTGTCTGACATCCAGCACCAATCCTGGACAGCCTGGTTCTCCGTAGAGAGTCCCAGTCCCACATGAATCTCCTACGGGTGCACCAGGCTGCGGAGCCCCCCACTCAGTGCCAGGTACACTGCTCCCACCCTGGGCACATCGATGTCTCCATTTTGCACCTTATCATAGTACTGGGGAAGACTCTGCTCAGCACATTAGGCCAGTTCTTTGCCTGCTTGGCAGTAAGGATTAAAGATCTGCCTGATTTTCGCGGTGCCCTGGACTCCCACGAAACTCCACCTACTGCCCTACACCCTCCTTTGGGCCTGCCAGAATATGCCCGAATCAGTCCTGGCCTTGCCCGAGTCTCCACCAGGTGCCCCAGGCCAGCACAAGCCTCCATTTAATGTTGTGAGCAGGTCTCACAGACACTGAAATATACGTCAGGTACCCAGCACTGATCCCCAACCAGAAGGAATCCAAGCCAGGCACCTCAGAATCCAATGCCCCACATCCTTCCTAGGCCTGTGTCACAGCTTGGACAGTTGCAACAAACAGGAGTTTACAGACAGGGGATGCCTTGAAAACAGAAGTCCCCACACAAATCCCCAGGCTATGAAGAGGGGCTATGACTTGTTGGATTAAAGACTGTGGGCTCTGGAAGAGAAACACTTTTCTGGAAATAGCTAAGAATTTTTTTCTTTTTCTTTCTTTATTTTCTCCCTTCTTTTGGCCCAATTTTTTCCTCCTCTGGTATTTTTTGGAGGGTGGTTGTATTTTTTTCTCTTGTTGGAGTTTGGAGTTTTATCACCCATTTTCTTTTCCTCCTTTAAAAATATTACTGTATTTTTTTTGTTTGTTTGAATAGACCCTAATTTTTTCTCTCTTCTTTTCTTGTTATCTCTCTTTCAATTTGCTTCCTTAGGATTTTTCTTCTCTAGTTTAATCTCTATTCTTTTATTCTTTTCCTAGCTGTTTTTTCCTGTCAGTGTTATCTAACACTGCTAATTTTCCTTTACTCCTTAATATGACATTTTATTTCAATCTTGCCATGGAGCAAAGGAGGGGAATATCAGAGGGAGAAGTACATTGAAAGACTTGGAGTCCACATTGAAATTTGGATACAGGGTGACTGGGGATCTGAGAAGGAACTCAGATATCAGGTCCTAGCTACTCTGTATTTTTATTAGCAATGTGACACAAAAACAATTTCAGGAAAACGTGTAAGCTGATCATTAATTTCTGAGTAAGTACATTAAGCTATCTGTAAGTATCAATAAGTTCAAAAACAACATGTGAACTCCTAGTTAATAAGAAACATATAAGTATAGTAAGTAGTTTCTAGTAAATGAGGAATGTGTTTTCAACACAGCCTGTTAAGTCCTGGAACAATACATGGTAACTAGTACCGGCTGGAACAATACACAGAAGAGTCCTTGTATGCAGAACATCTTCTCACTTGGCCCAATTTGCACAGTCAGCCGGGCGTATGATTCCTGGAGTCATGGTTTTATGCAGCCTGGTCTCCAACACAATCTTACCACTTTCTTCCATTGCTTAGTTTTGCAAAATCTATTTTTCTCAGATGAAGAAGTACGAATGTCCAATAAATACATGAAAAATAATGTTCAACATTGCTGGTCATTAGAGAAATGCGAACTAAAACAACACTGAGGTTTCATCTCACTCCAGAAAGAATGACTATCATAAGAAATCGACTAATAACAAATGCTGGTAAAGCTGCAAGGGAAAAGGAACCCTTCTCCATCGTTGGTGAGAGTTTAAATGGGTGCAACTACTATCAAAATGAGTATGGAGATTCTTCAAAAAACTAAAACTAGAGATTCCATTTAACCCAGCAATTCCCCTTCTGAGTATCTTCCCAAAAGTCTTAAAAGTATCATACCACAGTGAGACATGCACATCCATGTTTACAGCAGCACAATCTATAATAGCTAAATCTTGGAAACAGCCCATATGCCCATCAACAGATGAATGGATAAAGAAAATTTGGTATTTATATACAACGGAGTACTATACTGCCATGAAGGAGTCATGCCCCAAATCAGGGTCACGCTGCACATGTGCACCCAAATTGCATGTGTGGCACCAACAAATTGAGGTCAGGCCATGTGTCCAGCATGCCTAGAGCCAGGGTCATGCTGTGTGCGCAGACTGCCCCATTTTCCAGAACTAGAACTGCCCAAGGGGTCAGCTGCACCCTGCTACTCCAACCTCGGAACCACCCACGATTGGTTTTCTGTCACTGACTAGTCCGGGAGTTCCTGCTAGTCATGCAGGAAACTGTTGCTTATGTCTAGAACAAGTGCCTTTGTTCCCGGCACAGAGCTATTCTAACCTTAATCAACAAATCAGGAAAGTAGGAAAAGGTGTTGTATACCAGAAATGAGGCATGTAGCAAGGGCATGTGGCTAGCACCATTTACCTCGGCTTATTTATGATCCCTAAAACAAGAACAGTTTTGAGAAGGGATGGGTCCTGGTGTTCTGGTCACCTGCCTAGGTGTCTGATGCATATCTGGACTTAATGGACTAGGTGGTACTAATAACAGTATAATCTCAAATTTCCACTTATCCTTTAGTGAAGTATGCATCTGGCTTTGTTTGTGTGTTTATTGGTTTTTGGTTTTGGATTTTTGAGACAGGGTCTCACTATATAGTTCAGGCTGGCCTTGGACTCACTATGTAGCCCAGGTTGGCCTCGAACTCATGGCAATCCTCCTGCTTCGGCCTCCTAAGTGCTGGGATTACAGGCATGCACCAGCTCTATTGTGACTTTATCTTGAGACCTTGCTTTTCTCAGATGCACCTCCAGCCACAATTATTCTTTTTTTAAAATTTTTTAAAAATTTAATTTATTTTACTTTAATGATACATTTTAGGTGTACATAATGATAACATTCCTCACTGGGGATTTGTACCTATACATGATGTATCTTGTTGCTTCTTTTTTTCCCATTCTCCTCCCCTCCCCTCCCCCTCCTCCCTTCTTATTTACAAAAGCTTTGTTTCCATTTTTTCCTTCCATTTCTTATTTCTCTTGTCCCTTTGTTCCTGTCCCCTTCCCCCTCCCTGTTCCCTTTTCCATTTGGACATTTTCTTCCCTTTCCCAATATAATACATTTTAGTCTTTATTGACACTTTCAGTTTCTCACACCAGAGAAATGATGCAGTATTTAAACATGTGTGTCCGATTTATTTCACTTGAGAGTATGGTCTCAAGATATATCCATTTGCCTAGAAATATCTCAAGCTTATCATTCTTTATGGCACAGTAGTACTCCATTGTATAAAAAACCACATTTTCTTTATCCATTCTGATGTTGATGGGCATTTGGGCTATTTCCAAGCTTTAGCTATAAACTGTGCCACTATAAACATGGGTGTGAATGTATCGCTGCGGTATGATGCTTTTAATTCTTTTGGGAAGATGCCAAGAAGGGTAATCACTGGATCAAACGGAATCTCTAGTCCTAGTTCCCTGAGGAATCTCCACACTGATTTCCATAGCGGTTGCACCAGTCTACATTCCCACCAACAGTGGAGAACTGTCCCTTTTTCTCCACAGCCCCTCCAGCATTTGTTATTCACTGATTTGTTGATAATAACCATTCTTTCTAGAGTGAGGTGGAATCTCAGAGTTGTTTTAATTTGCATTTCTCAAATGACCAGTGATGTTGAACATTTCTTCATCTGAGAAGTATCTGTTCATTCCAGTTGCCTATGAGGGAAATTATAACATTGAACTCCCACATCAGAAAAACAGAGCAAGCTCAAATAAACAACCTAATGTTGAACCTCAAGCTTCTAGAAAAAGAAGAGCAAGTCAAACCCAAAGCTCTTACAAGGGAGAACATTATAAAGATCAGAGCTGAAATTAATGCAATAGAAACTAAGAAAACAATACAAAGAATCAATGAATCAAAGAGTTGGTTCTTTGAAAAATTAAATAAAATTGACAAACCCTTAGACGAACTTATAAAAAAAAAAGGAAAGAAAAGACTCAAATTCATACAATTAGGAATGAATAGAGTGAAATCACAACAGATCCCGCAGAAATCCAGAAGATCATCAATACTTATTTTGAGACCCTTTGTTCTAATAAGATCAGAGATACAAAAGAAATAGACAAATTCCTAGATACATATGAATTTCCAGCCACAATTCTGATGTCTTTAATTTTCTGCTGACTTCCTAGGGAGCCCAGTCCTTCTGTGACTGTTTATTAATTTCTATCTAACTTAGCTGCCTTTAGTACTATTATGTTGGAGATTCCCTTTGTCCCTCACCCCCACCGACTGATCAAGAAACAGACCTCTGACCCAGGGAGGGTTGATATTAGAACCCTGGATTAATGTCTACAGTCAGTGGCTTCAGGGATTGTCGCTCGCAAAGTATTTCAAAACCTTGGTTCCGATGAGACAAGTCTGGACTCGAGCCCGATGATAAAGCTATGAGATGTGAGGCTGGGAACTGTTATGGTCTGAACTTAGTTTGTCCCCTCAAAACTCAAATTGAATGTAATCTCCATTATCAGCTATTGAGAGATGTGACCAGTAAGAAGTGACTAGGACTCTGCCCTCGTGGACGGATTAATTCATTCATGGGGCTGGTGGATGAATGGTTTACCCCGGGAGTGGGCCTGCTGTTAAAGCCAGTTTGCCAGTCTCTTGCCACGTGATGCCCTGTGCTGCCTCAGGACAATGCCAGCAAAGAAGGCCACCAACAGATGCAGCTCCTTGACCTTGGACCTTCAGAACTGTGACTTGAAATAAACCTCTTTTCTTATAACTTATCTAATCCATGGTATTGTGTTACCAGCAAAAGAAAACGGATGAAGACAGGAACTACCCAAGACCACATGCCACGAATGGAGAGGAAACCAGTCTCAGCGAAAGTTGAACAGCAGCCTCTCCCGTTCTCTTTCCTACTCAAAGATAACAGCCCAGCGATGCCCCTCCCCCACCTCCTGCCACATCCACTGTCGCACCCTCAGCTGGATCACTGCCATCAGGACACAGATGCTGCTTCTATCTTCAAAACAATTGGAATCTACTGACTTCAGTTCCTTTCTAGCTGCTGCCCTGTTTCCTTGCTCCTTGCCAGAGGGAAACTACTTGAAGGTGCTATCTGTCCTCAGAGTCCCCAGTTCTCCCCTCGTCCTTCACAGGGATGACTTTCTGAGAAGGGTAACCAAAGGGGAATGGGACACGGAGTAAAGATGACCTAATTATGGGAAGAGTCAGAAGAGGGGACCAGGGCTCTGCAGAACTGATCGTGGGAAGATTACAAGACCACGGGGCCCAGGAAGGCTGAGGGGTTGGGGATAACAAAGGCAGAGGAGGTGAGAAGAGGAAGGCAGAAGTGAGGGGGACTCTAGGACAAGCCTCATATTCAGTGGTGCCAATGGGTCACACAGGGAGAATTTGTCCTCCCCCAGTCCTGACCATTAGTGTCTTATAAGCTGCTCCAAGTCAATGTAAAACAATAACAAACATAATAAAAGCATAACATCATTACACACCATTTACTGTGGGCTAAGCCCTGTTCTGTGTACTTTACTCATATTAACTCATTTAATCTTTATAACAACCCTTATGAAATAGATATTATTATTATCTCTATTTTGTATGCGAGGAAAATGAAGCACAAAGCGGTTAAATAAATTGTCCAAGGTCACACAGTAAGCAGCAGATGCAGATTTAAATCGAGGAAGTCTGATTCCAGATCTATGATTTTTAACTGTTCTTTGAGAGGCAAATAAGAAATGCCATGCAAAAACAGTGCCAAGAGAAGTATTTTGTCACCCCAATCCAACCTAATTGCCTCTCATGGGTTGCTCCTATGAAGAGAGGCCAGAGCTGCTACAATTATTGAGATTTCTGCAGCTATCTGCCAACACTTTCCTTCTCCTTCTAATTCTTTACCGATCTTCTTGGTGCTTATCAGTAGGCAGAGGACTAAAGTCCCCCAAATTAGGTGGATTCTAGATGGATGAAGGAAATTTGAGAGAAGTCAACAAACTGCGGTGACTCTAATGTACAGAAGAAAAAGTGCTAATTGTCCAGCGCCATATTCTGGCTCTATCTCTTCTTTACTCAGTTTTCACATGTATTAGTTCATGTATGCTTTACCATAGCCCCTTGGAGGAAGACATTATTCCCACTTTATTGTGAAAGACAGTCACAAGGGAGAAGATGATTTAGCCAAGGTCATGCAGAGTAGAGTCACAACTTTATTGCAGATATCTGGTCTCAAGTTTCCAAGTACCGTTGCACTAGCACTATGAGTAAAGACCTGAAGTCCAGACAGCAAGATCCATTCAAAAATGCACAAGTGGGGTGAAATCAAACTTCTTTCCACAGGACATGGGGTGATATGTATAAAAGAAATCTGTAAAATTGTGACATACTGTACAAAGTTGTTATTACTGAATGGTTTGTACTTATGGAAGACGTACACATAGGACTACTTGCCATAAAGTATAACTAAGCAGAATTAGCTGCCATCTTGGATCCAGAGCACTTTTCCTTCCCATGAACGTGAGAATTAAGAACAAATTTTGTAACTTGATAATATCTCTCTACTATTTGGACAGTTAGTACCATATTAAGGAGCTCAGGCTGAGAATAAAAGGGCACCCAGATTAAGAGAAATAAATCAGAGTCATTGTTCTGTCCCCCACCTGCTCCTTCACCCGCTAGGTGACTGCAGCGATGCTCTCTGTCCATGTGACAACCAGGGTCACTGTCTACAGCCTGTCTGACATCCGCTTGCTCGGTTGCGCAGCCACATCGGACACACAGCCGGCACCCTCAAGCCTCCAATGGCCAGCTCTCCAGCTAGCAGGTTCCCACAGGCTGAGTCACATCTCACAGTGAAGTCATTCTTGTCTTGGAGATGGCTCACCCATCCCCTGCCTCTCCCATGCAGATGAGTCTTCTCTCCTTCAGGAGAAGAAGAAATTCAGCTATTTCCTCTCCCCACAAAATGAGAGGGAAGAATTAACATTTCTCTTCTCACGTGTGGTGCCCTCTGAGATGTTTCCTAAGTGGCGTCTCCGTTATACTTTCGGAAATTGTTTACTTGCAGTTCACTTTCATTCCTGGTTGAACCATATCTTTAACTATTATACAGTATGATCAAAAATGCGGTGAGTGTTAAAATCAAAAATAAAAGAAATTTATTGCATTAATTGACACATTGCCATTAGTCCCCTTCAGAATACTCCTCTTCACTTTGAATTCATTTATCCCATAGCATAGTTCTTGCCGCTTTCTGAAGCAGTCCTGGAAATCTTATTTCATGATTGTCTTTTTGTGGCTTCAATGTCCTGAATTAATTAAAAATGTTGGAGCAATTTCTGTCAAATAAAAACAATACAGTATGTCCTCATCCACCTCATTCACCAGATCTGGCAAAATGCTACTTTGGTTCTTCCCCTCCAAAGTCAAAACGGGCCATGAAAGATAATCATTTTTAACTGATGCAGGATATCAAGGCAACCACAACAGCACAACTAAAGACGCTCATGAAAGAGGACTTCCAGAACTGCTTCAGAAAGTGGCAAGAACGATGGATGTGTGTTCAAAGAGAGGGAGAGTATTTTGAGGAGGATTAATGGCAATATGTCTTTTACTGTAATAATTTTTTATTTTGAACCTTAACTGTATTTTTATCACACCCTGTAAATACACACATTTTTTCAATATTCACCCCTCCTGCTCCATGTTAGAAACTCCAAAAGGAATAATCTGTCTGTTGTTTCTGGGTTTGGCATTAATGCTTTCTGCACCTGTTTATCAGGATGCAGAGTCACTGTGCACACTGTCCTACAAGAGACTGTCCCAGACAGGCTGGTTAGGCAAGAGCTCAGTCAGCCTCCTGGCACTCCCTTGCTTTTGGGGGGAGATGCACTGGAGATTAGGGAATATGCTGGACTTCAGAGGGAAACCAAGCATGCTTGACAGGAGAAGAGGAGGCCCCTGGAGGAGAGAGGCTCCCTGTCTTCATGAGGAAAGAGCTGGAAGAGAGGTCCAAGCCAGAGTGGTTAGGTTCCAGAGTCTTGGAAATAGAAGCAAGCTCAGCACAGCTGTTGGCCAAAGAAACCAGCTGCAGATAGGGGAATGCCAGGGAGGTCCCGGGATGAAACAAAGCAATGACAGTGTTGAAGAATAGATTCCAGAACTCAATGGGCCTGATCTGCTAGTTACTTATGGGGCATGTAGTGACCCTCTCTGGGCTTCAGTTTCTTCCTCGTGAAAACTGGAATAATAATATTTACCTTTCCAGACTGTTGTGAGGATTAAAGTACTTTGTAGAGTGCCTGGAATGGAGTGAGCAGTGTGGAGGTGTTTGCTATTGCAGAGTGGTGAGCTACACACACACAAGGTGGAGTCCTGACTGCCACTTATTAGCTGTGTAATCTTGTGCAAATTACTTAATCTCCCTGAGCCTCAGTTTCCTCATCTATAAAACAGAGGGATCTCCTAGGACTTGTTGCAGAGATTAAATAAAATTAAATGGATAATGTATGGAAAACACTACCTCATTGTTACACATCTCTCACTACCTCTGGACCTGCTCCTCCTGTGCGCCTCCAATCTAGTTCATGCTAACTCATTCCCCAGTGGCAACGAAAGTGATCCTTTGGTGGGGAGGCGGGTGCTGGGGCTCTAACTCAGGGCCTTGCACTTGCTAGGCAAGTGCTCTACCACTGAACTAAATCCCCAGCCCCCAAAGTGATCTTTTTAAAGGTAAGAAGTTTTAAAACAAACCCATGGTGACAGCAAGTGTGTCAGTGGTTGCCTGGAGCCAGAGCAAAAGGGAGGGGAAATTAACCACGGGTGGACACAAGAAATATTCTAGGATGAGAAATGGTGTATATTTTGGCTGGTAATGGTGATAGGTAAATTCATATACCAACACACCAAATTATATGCTTAAATGGATGGATTTGTCTTTATGTAAAATTTCCCGTAATTATGT
Organism: Hystrix cristata; assembly: GCA_004026905.1. Classification (NCBI taxonomy): domain Eukaryota; kingdom Metazoa; phylum Chordata; class Mammalia; order Rodentia; family Hystricidae; genus Hystrix; species Hystrix cristata. The sequence continues at coordinate 21,855 of PVJO010015406.1, forward strand.
TGATTAGAAAAAAAAAGGGTAAGCAGCTTTCCTAGTCAGTTACTATATTACCTGTATTTTCTCTTTTCTATGACACTTAGCTGTATATAAAAATATTTTATTCACTTCTTTATGTCTACTGCTCAACTTCTCCCTCCATTAAAATATAAAGTCTTTGAGGGAAAAAAAAAATCCTCTGTCTTACCCTCTACTGGAACTCCAAAATCTAGAACTATGCCTGGTGCATAAAAGGAGCACAATAAATTCTTCTTCACGGATCGATTAAAATCTGTCAGTAAGTGTACCTCCAAATGGTACACTGATTTCATCCATTTTCTTCATTCCCACTATTGTCAATTTACCCAAGAATACCACCATTTCTTGACTGATATCTTAGCTACTCTCCTAGTCACTGGGACAAAATACCCAACACTCACAACTTAAAGGAGGAGAGGTTTATTTTGGCTCACAGTTCAGAAATTTCAATCCGTGTTCGGCAGGTTTAAACACAAAATGGCATGGCGGAAGGGGCTGGGAAGAGGAAAGCTGCTCACATCATGGTGACCAGGAAGCAGAAAGAGAAGAGGAGTAGGGATAGAGACACACCCTACTAGGTCGAGCCTCCAATGACTTACCTCTTCTGACCAGGCTTCTCCTCCTAACATCACAATTAGCCGTAGTGCCCCTGTGATTCGATCAGCCTTCAAAAGTCTTGCCTATGAGCACAGGAGGCCTTGGGGGGACAACCATAAATCATAACACTTGGTTATATGATTGTCTCCTTGTGGGTCTCTGCTTCCTCCACTGGCCCCTCAGCTTGGTCTCTACAGAGCCCCCACAGTGCTCCTTTTAAAATCATATTATTATTCCCCTAATTATCTTAAATCATATTACTAGTCCCTAATTTTAGAAACGTGGAGATATACTGATTAAAAAGCTGAATAAATACACAAGAAAAGGAAAGACAATTTGAAATGTTAGGAAAATAGAAGAACTGTATAAGAAAGATTATGGTCCTGATAGGACATGAACTAAAATATAACATCGGAACAGATATGACTCTCAGTCTATAAATTAAAAAAATATTTCAACTATTTGTAATGAGATGGAAGGCTGATGCTCAGACCAAACAAGATCTACCTTCACACATTACCACTTAAATGTCTGCTGTCCCAGTCACATGTCCTTTAGGTCTGGTGAATCTCTACTGCCATCTTGTCATGACTGGTGGGACACCTGAATCTTTTGAGTTCATTCAGCTTCATGTGCCTAAACACACAATGGCACTATTGTTCCCCTGAATCTGGCCATTTCCCTAGAGTGCTTCCAGAAATCGAACCCTGGTCCCCTCTGCTCTGGAAACTCCAAAGCTCATCCTTTTCTCTCATGAGCCAGAGGGAGTCTCCTTGTCTTAGAGGGCTCTGCTTTTGTGAAGTATTGTGCACACCCACAAGTAACACTCCCTTTGGCTTCATTCCTCAAACTCTGTAATTTCTTTAAAGGTAGTAGGGTCGGGAGAAACTAAAGCTGACAAAAGGGCAGGAATCACATGTGTTCTGTCAAATGTCACCCGAGGTAAAGTATCAAACTGGCTACCTACTTGAGCGGGGAAAGGAGAAATATGAAAACAAAGAGCAGTGGAAAAGTGTAAATCAATATCTAGGACTATTACCTGACTGTAGTTTTCCCCTAGTAAAATTTTTTGTGTCTTCCCAAAGAAAATTCATTTTTGACCTTTGTTCAACCCTCTCAATAACATACAGGTATGAACATTTAATTTTTCTGGGCAGTAAGCATTGTGACTGACTCCCCCAAATCCTCATTCTATCCTGCCACTGATCTAAGCAAGTCATGGCAACCTCCTCCCTCATCAGTGGCTGGTTCATGGATAGACGAGCCTAAGCTAGCAGCGTCAGGGGGATTCAGGGAGCGCCTCCATGAAGCTCTGGGAAAGCACCTTCCTCCATCTTCACGGCCGTGGAAAGGCAGCTCTTTCTTCTCCTGTGAGCTGACAGTGAGGAAGCCTGGTGTTCCCAGTGCCACGGACACTCAAGCCGTAGTAATAAAGGACGAAGCTGAAGCTCTGAGTGGTATAGCAGAGACAGAGACAGAGCCTGCGTCCTTGTGGCCACCGTTCTGTCACTGATCCTACATTTATTCTTTGTTATTTAAATCAATGTGAGTTGGCTTTTCTGTTACTTGCTGCTCAGTGCATTCTACCCAATTCAGAGCTTGGTGCCAGGGACAGAAGGGCTGCATGTGACAGGCTGTAGCATGTTGCCCGGTGGCCCCACAGGACATGTCTACATGCTAATCCCTAGAACCTATGAGTATTACTTCATTTGGAAAAAGGACTCTTTTTAGACGTAATTAAGTCTTTTTAAAAATTATTTTCAAGTTCATCCAGATGTTGAAGACATAAAGACATTTTAATTTTTAAAAAATCATGTTTACCTTTATTACATAATTAATCAAGATCAAAAACTTTTTCACCATAAGTTCAAGGTGTTTTCTTTTTTTAAAATTTAGTTCCATGACTTACTTGGCAATGTTACTGATTTCAAAAATTGTTTTTTTTATAGTTTAAAAAACAAACAAACAAAAAAACCCTGGCCTGAGAATCTGAATACCTGAGTTCTCTGACTTGGCCACTAAGCTGGAGGTAAGCGACGGGGACTCTAGTGGTGGCACTTCTCTATAGACCTACCAGTGGCTCCCAAGTACCTCCATGCATCAGAACCATCTAGGTCCTCATGGCAAATACATATTTCAGAGCCCTACCCAAGGTCTACTGAACCATATTTTCTAATACTGGAGCCCAAGAATATATGTTTTTACTGAATTGGAGGATTATGATGTGTTTGAGCACTACCGCATGATGAGCCCCCAGCTCACCTTTCACTCAGTTTTCTGGTTTCTGTTCCTTCTGTCACTGCCCTATCTGTGTGGACAGATATTGTGCCGTGAGAAAAACACAAAATAAACAATAAATATCAAGGCAATGGTTTCATCACCTTCATAGCTGCACTCCCTTTATAGTGCTTGGTAGAGAGTAGGCACTTGATAAATATTTGGAGAATTAAGCAATAGTGATTAAATAAATGAATGTCATTTCATGTGGATTCCAATCACCTAGAGAAATGTAGAGAGAAAAACTATTTTAAGCTATTGTTGAATGTGCTCTGGAGCGCCTGGCCCCTGAGTCCTTCGTAATGGATTGTATGGATGAGGGTAGGGAGAATCTGGAGAGCCACAGGGAAGAAACTGAGACTCTCCTGTGAGCGAGACTATCCCAGAGTGTTTCCTGGAGGTGGTAATAGCTTGAGACTCAGATTTCCCCTCCTTGACTTTTCCAGGGCCAGAAGAGTTTGTATCCTGCTATCCTCAGGGCCCTGTTGCAGGTCTTCAAATCTGCAAAGGCCACCAGGTCTGTGGGGTCCCCAGCAGGAGAGAGGAGGCATTCATCAGCAGTGCTGTCCTCAGTGCTGAGCTCAGTGTCCTCTGCAGCCAGTACCTCCAGGACAGTCCTTTCTCTCTCCCCTTCCTGTGCGTCCCACCATCCACCCTCTGAGCCTCCCCGGCTCAGACACTGTCTGCTGGCTTTGGAAGGTACCGGCTCAGGATGAAATCTGTCACAGGGGTGGGCAACTTTGCCAAGGGAAGGTAGAGGAGTTTGGCGTCCAGGCCAGGGTTGTATCGGACACGGGGACTCCGGGAAACAATGGCGTGCTCCATGCTATTGATGACATCAGTGATTTTCGGCTCTGCCAGCTGCATCATGTTGTTCAACTTGTAAGTATCTGTTGGGGGAGGGCGAACGAGAAGCTCCGTTATTTGTAAAGGATGGTTTCTTCCAAATCTCACCCAAGTTAACATTTCAGAACACCATCCAGTGTCCCTTACATAAACCCTCACTTGCGGGATCATCATAAATCATTGTATTTCTCCTCCTGAATTCTACAGTTGTGCACTGAATTCCTACCATTGCATCAGACTAGCAATGAAAGGAGCTATGCCCGCTTCTCCTGATGATACCACTTACTTGTTAAATGACCTTGAGCTTAAACCTTCATTATCTGTAAAATAGGGATAATAATACCTACCCTGCAGACCAACAAACATGATTAAAAGCAGAGTAGATAATAGGGGAGGACAGGACAGAAAATGGGTCTATACACATAGAAAAATGAAAAATAAGGAAGTAAAAATATTGTCTGGCTGGTGGGATTTCTAATTGCTTGAAGCTTTTTTCTTTTTCTTCAAGGCTTTTTCTTTTGTTTTGTTTTTCTTCTATTTCTCACATTTTTCTACAAAAGCATGCAGGAAAAACAAATGTTATTTAAGAAAAATAGTTACCCTGCCCCTACCTTGGTCATGAGGCCATTGTGGATACAGATGACTGAGGTACAGACAGGGCCCTTGAGGGGTTCTGACACAGGGAGTTCTTCTGTTCATGGGATGCCCACAGGTATGGGGAGGGGAAAGGCCACATGACATCCAACCAGCCCCCTCCCTGGGACACTGGGACAGAGGAAGACTGGAGGAAAGAAGGCTCAGACTTCAAGCAGAGCCCCAAGGACTCAAAAAAACCCAAAAATACAAAACCAAACCAAAACAAAACAAAACCGGAGCCTGAGAGTCAAATTCCCCTTACATAGAATTAAAATTGGAAAACAAAAGTTGCCCCAATTTTGGGATGGCCCAGGTAGGCAGGGAACTCACCTCTTGGGGTCAGGACTCTCCTGGGTGGTTGGTGAAGATGGGCCAGTGCCACTCAAATGCCCTTCACCCCAGACTCAGAACTAATTTAACTCCCTTGCTGTTGCCCGGAGAGAACACTATTGCAGTGAAGAGCCAACCTAAATTTTGGGGTCCCCTCAAAAGCCATGCTCACTTAAAGGCAGACTATCTATAGAATGTATAGGAAGCCTCTAACCTTAGGCCTGTCATGGAGTCCACTACCCGTAAGGCTGGAGCCCGGAGGCAAGTGTGAAGGATTTTCTCAGGTCCTCAGGGCTCTGTATGCCCCCTCAAGGGTGGGGAGACCTGTGTGACTGAAGAGCTGAAGGCAAGAAGACCTGAGAAGATGTTTGGGACCCTGGGCCCTGAAAGATGAGGAGGACCCACACAGCAGTGGGATGGAAGAAGGTATCCAAACATGGGAGGGAATAGGAAGCACATTTTTAAATTGTTCTCTCAAATATTTACCAGCCTCTGTTTTGTGAGAGTACCAGCCAGGAATGGAGCAGGAAAGGAGACGGAAGTTTCCATCTAGTCCCTGTCACTCTCCTTGGCAGTAAGGAAGAACATAGACTTTGGACCTGGGCACTTAGGAAACTGTTTGAAAGAATTAAGCAAGACAAGTATTAAGTATTAGGGTTCAGACTTTGGCCCTCCAAATGGCTCCAACAGCTAAGTTTTTAGCCCCTTCTCCTTTGCCGGGAACAAGGTCCTGGTTTTTATGTAGACAATCCCAAGAAGAAGTGGGGGGAGAAACTAGACTGGGAGCCACACTCCCAGCTCAATTTCTCTTTCTCTCTTTTGCTTCCAGGCCACAAGGTAAGCAGTTCTGCTTTGCCACACAGTCCTGCCATGACAGGCCACCACCACCCAAAGAAACTGATCATGGGCTCAAACCTCTAAAACTGTGAGCCAAAAACACCTTTTCTCTTTATAAGTTGATTATCATCAGTATTTGTTATAGTAATAGAAAGCTAACTAACACATCCATCCAGAAATTCTGGGTTTATTTCAAAAATTCATAACTTTGGATTTTTAATATAAGAACTTATGGCCATACTCAGTCTAAGGCATGATAATAGCAACTACCACAAACTTAAATTGTTCTTACCAGGGACCAGGCACTACTCCATAATGAGTTTACGTTTATTTAACTCATTGCAGATGAGAAAACTAAGAGGTTGAGGAACTTGCCCAAGGCCAGAATGCAAGCTAAAATCTGTACCCATAGACTAGTTCTGACTCTAAGAGATTAACCGGCCCAGCAAATTGCCTCTCTGGAATACTCACAGCAACCAAGTAAAAGAGAAAAAGAAAACTCTGGGTTAGGGAAATGCAGGAGCAGGTGCTGAGGCCCAGAGGGAGCAGGAGGGGACTGATAGCAGCTGTTTTACTTTGGAGTAAGGCAACATCCTAATCAGCACAGTGCCAGCCCCTCTTTCCTCCTCTGAGAGGCTGCTGGAAGGCTGACCCCTGCCAAGGAGGTATCACCTAATTGTGTCAGGGCCAGTTTCTGTTGACACCCATACAAGGGCGGCCACAGAGGTTGTGCTAGGCTAGGGGCGTCCTTCCCTCTGGCCCTGGGAGCTATGAAATGCAGAGAACTACAACTCTGTGTCTTTTCTCTTCTTAAAACAACTGAACTTGGAGATTAGATGCTCTGAGTGAACACAAGGCTCTCTGGTCTCATGGGTCGTTCCATCTCCACCCAGGAACTGCTCCAACATCTGACACAATTTCCTCTTTTGCTGCCTCCTCAGGCAGGGTCTCCTCATGTTCCCCTGTGGCCAGGCTCCATCCACCCCCAAACTGGGAAGTTTGGGCAACATACTTCTGAGATGTCCCTTCTTTACCATCTAAAGCACCTAAGGTTCACAGAGGACACTTAACTCAGAGAGAGGGAGTCACTAAGGGACCCACCCTTGTAAAGACTCAGGTACTTATTTCCCTCTTTATTTAACAAGCACTCAGTGCAAGATAATTCACACATATTAATTCTCACAGCAACCCTGTTAAGTAGGCACTGTTATTAGCTCCATCTACAGAGGAAAAAACTGAGGCATGGTGAGACTAGTGCAAATGTCCAAAGCCTCTTACTAAGTATAAGAGTCAGGACTCAAACTCTGGCAGTCAGCTCCAGCAGCCCTGCTCTTATTCATTTCTCCGTGCTCATCTCAGTGCTTTGCATGTGGCCCACTTGCACGATGACTTTCAGGGGCAGGTACAAAGTGTAGCAGCAACTCTCTTGCAGATATGGTTCTAACACTTTGCTTCTATTATTGAACCTCAGCCCTACCACTAGCTGTATGGCCCGAGACCCGGAGTCCCATCATCTGTAAACCAAAAGCCAGTCAGGGACCCCCAGATCTACCCACCCAAGACTTGGCTCACACCCTGGAACTTACAGATGCTGAAGTACTCCTCTCCATAGCTCTCTCGAGTCTCCTGAGGCAGCCGATCCCACAGCTTTTTCAGTCTCTTATCCATGCTCTCCTTTCCTAGAATGGATGTTCTGTAGTTCCCCGGCTCAATGATGCTGACCTTCACTCCAAAGTAGTGCATCTCACGCCTGGGAAAACAGAGTTTCATTCTGGTCTAGGTCTCAAGACTACAGTCATCCAGGAGAGTCACTTCTGGAGGGAACTGTCTCTCCAGGCAGCACATGCCCTCACCCTTGGCAGCTGGCCCAGGCATTGCCTTCATGCAAATAAGGTCTTCTCAAAGACCTCAGCCCTTTCCCAAGCTGATTTAGTAATCTCTGGACAATTTGCATTTAGGCAGACACAGCTGGAAGTTGGTGGAGAATCTAGGCCAAGACCTTCCTCCCACCAGACACCTCCTACTCTTAGCCCCGTGCTCCACACCTATACCACAGAAGGAACCATAGGCGCTACACAAAGTGAACCAGTATCCTTCTCTGAGGGTCTCTGCCCCAGGCCTCTGTGTCTGTTTAGGGAACTGTTTCTTACTCCTACAGGCCCGGTGTTTCCTTCATTCTGGGACTTCTCAGGGAAGGCGCGCCAGCTGTCCCCTATCTCTATCCTACCTCTTCTCCTCATCCCTTCTTCTCTTGGCTCTTGAGGAAGGCTCACTGAGATCTAGTCTTCTTCCTGCTGTTGTTTTAGCTTCCTTGCTCCAGAATATCCCTCCCCGCATGCTCGGAAGCCATCCCTCTCTTTCTAAGTTAAAACTCCCTGGTTCCAGACCTAGAACAGTTCGGTCCCAGGGTCCAGTCACCTGATGCTGTCAGAGAAGGCTTCAACACCAAACTTGGAGACACAGTAGCCACCACCAATGACAGCCACAAGACCACCAGAGCTGGACACGTTGACCACCCTGCCTCGGGCTTTCTTGACCATAGGCAGCATGTGGAGGGTCACATCGATCATTCCCAACAGGTTCACGTTGATCACCTTTACAAAGTCCTCTTTGGTCAGCCATTCGTTGGGACCACTGGGCAGGCCCACACCAGCATTGTTCACCAGGGCCCAGAGGCCTGGGGATGAGATGGAGGGAAAGAGGAACACATAAGAATCAGCATGTCTCTGGGAGAACACCACGGACAATTACTCACTAGCCCAGAGTCACTGAGGATAGCCAAGCTGGTGTGCAAGGCACAAGAAGGCATGGCTTGGGTGAGGGCAAGTACAACAGCATGGTATGCGTTTCACTGACTAGTGTTCTCTGCTACAGGGGCACCTTTCCTGATTCAGTTAGTTGGGGCTCTGTAGCAGCTATAATCCAGGCTACATGTAGCTGAGACCACCTAAGCTCTTAGCTCTGGATAAGAGATATTCTTTTCATAACGATGAATTAATGTTTGAATTCCCTTGCCAATCATGTTTCCTCTTGTCTATTCACTTAGGTGTAAGAAACCAACTCCATTTCACCTGCTACTAAAGTCAGTTCATTTATCCATTTATCCATTCACACATTCATTCATTCATACATCTACTCTTTGCCAATTACAGGACAAAGGGTATATAAAAGGAACAAGAAGGCTGTTATCCTTCAAGGAGCACACAGACAAGATAAAATATTATTTAGAAGTAAATATATGACATTTAAATAAACTACTTATGGGAAAATGTGATAAAGACTCTCCTATTGAGTTGGATTGATAGAAATGGGGAGAAATAATGCTAAGTATGGTCATTCACACCTGCAGGGGCTCAAAAACCTCAAATTTTAGGTCTGGATCTACCCTTCCCTCTCTGGGGAAGGCTCTTCATCAGAGTGAACTAGAGTAGTTGTTTCCAGCCTGTCCCTCAAACCCGCTAGGGAAGGGGTTACAGGAGAAGCATATCTCTCATTTAATTTACATATTGAGCTTCCAAGTGCAATTTCCCTGGAGAAGGATGATCTTCAGTGGCCTCTTCGAGCTCTTTCATCCAAGGATCCCATGAGCCCATCCCCTGGCTCTTCCTTCCCCATTTCCATCTCACTCCCCATCTCGGCCAACACAGCCTCAAGATACCCTGCCTGGCACAAGCCCCTCTCTCCTGAGGGCAGGTCTGGATGCAAACTGCAATTCTGTCCACCTCTTCCCTGGCATCCCTGCCCAAGCCATGCCCCCTGTCTTCCTGCCTTCCTCCAATTAGAGAGCCTCGGGAGACCAACTGGCTGGCAGGACTAAGGGAGACTCTCTTGCCTTATAGAGGAGAAAAATGAGGCTCCTGAGATCCAAAGATGATAAAACTCCAGCAGTCTCTACCTGTGGGGAAGGGACACGCACCACTACTACCTCTGACCATCCTGGCAAAGGGCTCCAACAGAGGATGTGCTACCTGCTGGGGAAGGAAGACAACTTTCATATTCTCCCCCCCTCCCCCCGCAAAGAGTAACCAGAGAATATTGAGAGCAGGCCTAACGGTTTTGGAGCTGTGCCAATCTCATGTCCAGGAATACTCAAGGGCAATAAGAAAGCATGCGAAGCCTGTCTACCCTCTCCCTATCCAGTTTCCAGTGCCTCTTAGACCAAGAATGCTGCCCAGTGCCATAAGCAGAATAATGGTCCCCCAAAGATGTCACCATCTCAATTCCTGGAACCTGTAAATATGTTAGGCTACATGAAAAAAAGGGAATAAAGGTTTCAGATGGAATTAAACTTGATCATCAGCAGACTTTAAAATAGGGAGACTATCCAGGATTCAAGTGCTCAGTATAATTACAAAGCTTCTTCTAAGAGGAAGAAGGCAGAAACAAGAGAACCAAAGAGATGGGAAAAAGTGTGAAGAGTTTGCAGCTCAGCCTTGCTGGTCTTGAATATAGAGAAAGTGGGCCATGCACCAAGAAATGCTGGCAGCCTCCATAAGCTAGAGAAGGCAAGCAAATAGGCTGTCCCCCTGAGATCTCCAGAAAGATCACAGCTCTGTGCAGACTTTCATATTAGCCCAGTGAGGCCCATCTTGGACTTCTTTCCTCAAGAATTATGAGATAATACATGTGCATTGTTCAAGCTACTATATTTGGGTGTATTTGTTACAGCAGCAATAGAAGACTAATACAATATACTACATGAGTCATGAACACCATTAGCTTGAGGTGGAATGAAGGAAGATGGCTGAAGTAGCCTGGTGGAAAGAGAGGCTCAGCCTTGCTGAATTAGTCATTAATTAATTTCTTCAGCAAGTATTTGTTGAACACTCTCCTACCAGACACTATTCGAGGTACTAAGGACATGGAATAAATAAAAGAGACAAAAACAAAAATAAAGCCAACCCATTCCCAGGAAGCTTTATGCTAGCAAAAGAAACAGATAATAAACGAGTAAAATGCACCATGTACTGGCTAGGTACAAATGCTAAGGAGAAAAATAAAGCAGGAGCTTGTGCCCCAGAGCTCATTGCCCCAACTGGGCAGAGGCCCAGCCTCGTGTCTCTGGGAACGAGGATGTCCCCCAGGCTGCTGCTTCCTGTCCCTCTCAATCCTGTGCCTCACCCTGCATGCTGCAAGTTCTCTGGGCAAGTCCCTATGCACTCTTGGTCCATCCCCAGCCCACAACCTTTGGGAGCAGCCACTCTGAAGTAGCCACCAACTTCCTTTTCACACAGTCAAGGACAGCAAATGGCCCACTCATGGAAACCAACCTCTTGTTCCCTTGTTCCTGCCCTAGCATTTCTACAGGATGGATGGTAGGACGGCTAAAATCCCCAAGAGGCACCTCCATCCTTCAAGGTTTGGACACACAGAACACGCCTTGCCTTCCTTATCTCATATCGAGACCTGTGCTCTGTCACTCACAGTTTCTGGGAGAGAAACTCCTTGGGAAACCACCATGAGCAGGCCAAGGCCAAACCATGCAGGGGTTTGCAATCCAGCTGAGCCAGAGCCCTCAAGCCCTATTCCTTTCATTACCTCTCCCACTGTTTGGACAGCAGGGTCCCTGTGACTGTCAGATGCTGAGAGAGAGAGAAATCTGAGAAAGTCAAAGAATGCAGTGTGTCCTACCTTGCTCACCCACTTGGTCCCTCACCCACTGGGCTGCAGCCTTGACACTCTCAGTCTTGGTGACGTCCAGTAGCGTGGTCTGCAGCCGGTAGGACATGTCTTGCTGAAGCTTCTGAGCCCCTTCCTCAGTAAGGCAAGCGGCCAGCACCCGCATGCCCCGTTCAACTAGCTGTCTGGCCAGCCTGTTCCCAAAGCCGGAGTCACAGCCCGTGATGAAGACATACTTCTCCGAGAGGTTGCTAACCAGATTGCAGTTCTTAAACCAGCGGTACATAAAACCTAAGTCTGTGATCACCGCCATTGGACAGGGGAGCCCAAAAAGAACGAGGCTCAGGAAACTGTGGAAAAAGCTGGTCCTTAGAGCCCAGTCGGCACTCCACTGGAATATACAGGGAAGGAGAACTTCTTGCCACAGGTTCAGGGCTCTTGGGTGAGCCGCCCTGTAATTTTTATAAGTGGATGCATCACATCAATTAACCCAGTTGCAAGAAATTCAAGTCCAACCTGAAGATTTGTCATCTCTTGAACTCCTGATGACTGCTTCCCTCTTTCCCTCTGCCCTGATGGGTGCCAGCACTAAAAATGGGAAGGTCCCAATGGCAGTATGGGCGCCAAGAGGCTGCTCGTTCAGGTAGTATTGAGAGGATAAATGAGAAAGGACTTGGCCTAGACAGCCCCCCTAAAAAAACTCTCCCAGGCCACACTCCAACCTCGGGATCAAAGTCAACTGTCATAAGTACAGGCACATAAACAAATTTAATTTTTATTTTCAGGAAGAAAATAAGACTAATTTATAAATGCAAGATAAACAGTAATTAATCTGTGCCCTCCAACACCAAGAGCAATGAAGTCCGATCATCAGCTCTTTAGAATTCTTAGATGAGTCTCCATCGTGACAGAGGATAAAAAACAAGGGTTACCATGGAGTGGATATCTCCACTGTCCTGAGTCCAGAGGCCCAGGTGGGCCCTCCTGAAAGAGAGGCTGGGCATGTGAGGCTCCAACTTCTGGAAAGTAGAAAGAAGCAAGGCAGTTGAGGCTTCTTGGGGATTCACCAGAGAGAAGCTCCCACTGCACCCCAAATCAGCCCATTATTCCACCTACCCCTACTCCCTGGTGACCAGGCCAGTGAAGAAAGCCAGGGACTGAGGGCCCTCAGCTCCCCTAAGTCAGGAACCTGGGAAACCATCCTCCTCCCACCCTAGGACCAGGCACATTATAGGCTGTCTGATGAGCTGAGGAGCTGAAAGTTAGGGTGATGACAGTGAAAGGAAGGGACTATGAAGGCAGATGACTCAGTGACTAACTGGGTGTGTGGAGGGTGGGGAGGCAGGAGTCAAAGTGATTCAAAGGTATGGGCTATTGTAATGACAGATAGAGCCACGGGTAACAAAAGAAGTCACATAAGACTTGGCAAGGCAGGGGGTGGGTGGGTTTGAGGTGGACATCACAGAGACTGATGTCCAACCAGATGGGTGAGGTTGGATAGTGAGATCACTGGACAATGGAGGGCAGGGCCTGGGCAGAGTCCTTGGTTCTGAGAAGGACGAGCCCTTGAAGAGTAGAGCCTGCTCCATCAGAGGGCCAAGACCCGGAAAATGTCAGGACTTGGAGGGAAAGGAAGATTTGGAGCAGAGGGGCAGAGAATGCACAGAAAGGTAGAAGGGAAGATGCTAAAGCAAAGGAAATAAGGAAAGCAGATAGCCCTGAGTCACGAGGGGCCACAAGTAGGAGTGCATACAGCACAGGTTCAGAATGATTTGGGGGCCTAGGGAGAGTCCTTGGCTCCACCTCCGCATAAGTCACTATTCCTCAGGACAAGTTTGGTCACCAGCTCTCACCTTCCTTGTTTAGAGGGTACAGCATAGACATGAGTCCACTAAGTTCCCTAGAGGGAGGGAAGAAAGGTTGCATCTTTACACTTCGCTTTTAGCAACTCTGGCCAGCCCCCAAATCAGACGAAGCAGGTGTCACTTCAGAAGATCCCAGCAGGCCTTGGCCATTCTGTACCAACAGCAGTGGAACTAGTGGGGTGGGTCCGCCTCTGAAGGGCAGATCCAGACCCCACGGTGATGAGGTGGGCAGTGGTAGAAGGCAAGCCCAATGCACTTCACCCCTTTCCCAAGGCACTGTGCATTCTGTGCTGGATTGAAAGCACCTCTTAATCTCTGTTGGCCTCCTGAGTGAATGAACAAGGAAGTCATGCCTGGGAGAAGTTAGAAAACATCTCCCAAGGGCTCAGCAGACCCAGGAACAGTGTATGTCCCAGTTCATAAGGACAGAGATGCAATCTCTGAATGTTGCATGTGGCTTTGTTTTGTTATTTTGTTTTGTTTTGAAGACAGAGTCTTGCTAGGTATTCCATAGCCTGCATAGCTATGATCCTCCTGCCTTAGCCTCCCAAGTGCTGAGATTACAGGCATACACCACCAAGCCCGGCTCCTAAAAGTTTCATGGAACAATCAGAGAAGAGGAGTCTGGGCAAGTCCCTCATCTGGAGCCAAGTGGGAGGAAAGAAGTCCTCAGAGGTGCCTGCTGCTGGCACTCCACATCCCCACCTGGCCTGCCCTGAGCATCCTGCACAATGCAGCCAACAGTGACAAGCCCTTCTCGGTCTACAGCCTGAAAGGGGGCTCAACTGGACACCAGCCCTGCACTGGTGAGCACCTGGGTGTCCTCAGAGGGCTGCTGCACTGTCTGGGCCAGGCCGCCAGATGGAATCAGGGGAGCCCAGTTCAACCATATGGCAGCCACCTCCCCCACCCAGCATCACAGTGACGCCGCCACCCATTCCTCCATCTCCAAGAAAGATGGGGCCTCTGCAGAAGGGGAGACACAGAAGAGCTGGAAAGGACAGGAAGTGGGGCTCACTGTGTACACCCCTTTCCTGCCCCACTAGCTGGAGACCCTACTCAGTCTAGATGGGGAACCAGATATGAGGGACATCCGTGTATTGAGGGGGCCAAAAATCTAGGAGTTAGAGACTTCAGGTTAGGACTCACTGACCCCGAGCCTCTCACGGAGGCCAGAACAGCAAGGTGAAGGAATGAAGTGTCTTCCTGTGGCATCCTGTGCATGCTGATGAGCTGAACTCCAGTCCCAGAGAACCCAGTCCTGCACTCAGGAAAGAAATCTGGAAGGAGAAGGAGGAAGAAGACGGCCTTGCCTGAGGTCTGGGATGAGCACTCAGACTGTTCTATATGACACTTTCTTTGAAAGCCATTGCTGTTCGGTCAGGACCAAACTGAGATACTTGAGTCACATGGGGTCATGGATTCAGTCCGGGTGGCCCCTCCCTCATGGAATGCAGCATGGGTGACAGGGACTTGTCCCCCATAATTCCCTCACTCTCTGGAGAGAATTTCCGGGGGGTGGGGAGGCATCCAAACCTTGTGCACACCTACTCCACAGACTATAAAGGGAGTCCGTGATTTTTACTGTTACTTCAGCGTGTTTTGTGGGTTTGGGTGTGCTTCCTGTTTGGAGGGAGGATCTATCTCTGTGTGCGCGTGTAAATATGGCTATAAAATCCAGGAGGCTTCACACTAAATATTAAGCTCCTGTTCTGCATTTTTTTGTTTTTTTGGGTTTTTTTTCTTTTCTTTTTTGTTTGCTCTGGGTCACCCATTCCCCGGGCTCCCCGCGCAGCCTTCTGTGGGCCCTTCAGCCTCCAGGGTTCTGAGTCACTTCCCCGGCTGTGCCCACCCCGCCTGGCCCCGCGCCCTCACCCCACTGCCGCCCAATACACAGGCCCATGTTTCCCGCAGGTTCTTTTCACACCTAGGGGAAAGTCCCCTGGTCACGGGTTGTGTCCGCCTACACAGTCACAACCCAGGACCCCGCCCCGCCACTCAGGTGGGAGGCATGTGCGTACTTTGCTCTGCTTTTTGGAATGAGCTGGCATAAGGCATTCAGAGACTGGAAGCTCCTCAAGGACTCTTCTTGGTCTTCCTTGTTTCTTCAATAGTCACAGGCCTGACCCAACACTACGTATGAGTTTTTTCATGGATGACTCTCAAAACACCATCTAAAAACCCCATTAATACGTACTACACATTTTCGTAAAGCATGTTGGGACAAGCGTGTAATCCTAGCTACTTAAGACGCTGAGACAAGTTCAAAGCCAGTCTGAAAAAGGGCCAAGTGTGTGGCTCAGTGGTAGAACCTTGCCTAGTATGCATGAGGCCCTGGGTTCAATCCCCAATGCCAAAAAATAGAAAGAGTACAGCTTTAATGTTTGTAAGTATCATTAAAAATGAAATGAATGGCTCTGCAAAAGGGGACATAACTTCCTGTTTTCACAAAGCACTCTGATTATTGCTCAAGTACACAAGGTTGCTTAAAGGCTTCATATTTTCCAGCTTCACAATGAATAAAGAAATTCTGGGGCGGTACCTCTCAACTCCAATTTGTACTCATTGTAGGAGTCTCTGTGGCTTTCCGCATACACATTCTCAGTTCAGCGCACAGCTGAGAACATCATCACAGCACTTGTCTCCATGCTTAGAGCATAGAGACCTGTATCTCTAACGCATAGAGACTGTGTGTCTCTAACAAAGGTTGAGCAGAACATGAAAGACCCATCTTCAGAACTGACACTGAATTAATGCCACATAAGGAGGGCAGGAGTAGAACAGATGGAGGGAACATGAGGAATAGTGCTGCTCAGAATTACAAGGACTTAAAGGGAAGGGGTGGTCGCTGAGGATCACAGGGAGGGTGCCAGTAAGGCAAGGGATTTGGGGCCTGCCTTTCCATACTGGATATCTTATTACTTCACCATTCATCTGTTTAATATTTTGAGTTCAATTAATAGGATGTTTTGGAAGGGATATAACTAGTTAATCTTCATTTTTTCGCAGAGAAGCCTGATAGAGGGCAAAGATAACCCAATTTCCCTTACTGCAGTCATCCCTCTCATCCCCTAACTTTCATGAAGGTCCCTGACTTCCACGCAGTGGTGGACACCCCACTTCTCCTCCAGGCAATGTTTCAAATCACTGAGTGTGTGTGATCTTTTCAAGAATCCAGACTTCTGTTTTATTGTGAAAGGAAGGTAACCCAAGGATGCCATAATTCCAAGACAGACAAATGGGTTTGTACATCCTCTGCCAGGATCCCTGCTGAGGAACCCACTCCCAGCCAACACCTAAGGCCGAAGGGGACGGACTGGTGGCTGCCCCCCCAGCCCACATCCCGCACACAGTGATGGTAAAGCACAGGGCGTCAGCATCACCCAGGCCGTGTCTGTGATGTGGGAAGACAGACGGTAGACAACGCCAAGAGGTACACTCAGGGGGAAGGCAAGAGGAAAATGAGGGGCGGGCCATGCATCCTCCCACATGCCCCCTGACACCCCAGGTGTGTGGGTTTGTCCTGGTGGCTCAGAGCCTTCAGCAGCTGCCCAAATCAACTGGACATCAATGAGTGCTGCCACGTCCTCATTTCTCGGCAGAATTCCTTGGCTCTTTCTTTCTTACTTCACCAGTTTTGCCTAACACCTGAGAAAAATTGTTTGGCTGAAGAAGTTAGGAAAGGTGCGCAGGTGTATGAGAGCTGCTTTGGTCCACCCACTTCCCTGCTCCAACATGAAGCACCCCTCACACAGCACACATCTTCCCCCAACTACACACCCAAGAGTTGGCTTTACAGGGCTTTTGCCGGCTTTGGGACGACCAAGTACACAAGGGCATCCACCAGGAAGGTGGGCAGGTAGCTCAGGGGAAGGTAGAAGAGCTTTGCATCCCAGCCAGGCGAGTAGCGGGTGCGAGGGTGACAGGCAGTCAGCGCGTGTTCCATGCAGTCCGTCACTGAGGACAAGTCCGAAATCCAATATTTCTCCCAAATTTGAGGATATTTGATGTCTGTAAAGAATGAGAAATGATGCATGTATACTTTCCACTCCCCCATTCCTGCTCTTGCATCAAATTACGGTGAAGTTTTCCCTCAGAATTCATGCTCCTCCCAACAGAAACTATGCGAAGTCATATCTACCCAAATCCCCCAGGAAGTGGCACAACTTGTCCTCAACCAGCTACTGTGCCACACTGAGCCATCTCTACCTCTCTTCCTGGGAAATCTGGGCTACGTAAATTGAAGGTCTCTCCCAACTCTGCAATTTATCCACGAATGTGAGATCAGCTGCCTCTCCTGCCACAGAGTCAGAAGGACACATTGTCACCCCTCTGGCTTAACTTGTTTCTGCATAATAATGAGGGGCTCAGAAGAAACAGTGTCCCCTGTTCTAATAACCTAGAACCCTTCCTTAAGAGACCAGAGCCCACATGCCACCAAGGGAACGGGACAAAATGTCCTCACTTTGTGGGAGAGGCAGAGCCTGGGGCTCATACGACTCATACGACTGAAGACTCTAATAGTACACTAGGGATTCCTGACAGGGTTTGCTTCTCTTCCCCTGTCCACAGCTCACTTACAGGATTTCAGAAACTTCTCGCCATAGATCTCCTTGACCTCTGCGCTGGTCTGGTCCCACGTCTTCTTTAAGCTTAGCTTGAGTGTTTCACTATCAGTCAAGTTGGTCTTGAAGAAACCAGGCTCGATAATAGCCACTTTCACCCCAAAATAGGAGAGCTCCCTCCTGCAAGGCACACAGCACAGGCCAAGGACGTCAGCAGCCTCGGTAGGCAAAACACAAACAATTGGACAGCACAACAACGCTCGCATGTAAGATTGGGGTTCACAATGTGCAGAAGCTGGGGCTGTAAACGATGCTGGCAGCATGGTCCCTCAGTGCGTGAAGCTTGTTCCAGGCTTTTGGCGTATAGCAGCCTACAGCTCTAAATCCTACCTCTTCTGTTTTAAGTCGCCCATGAAAAGCTGTATACTACTGGCCTTGTGCACACCCCTGTAAGCCACTGCTTGTGAGGCTGAGGCAGGAGGATCTAGGCTAGAGTCTGGCTGGGTGATGGTGCAAGACCTTGTATAAAAACAATGCACTATCTGCTCTCTTTTCCCTCATATCCAGTGGCTCTCCAGGGTTGTCCCATGTCACTCCCTCCACAGTCTCCTGCTTCCCCTGTCATGCTCCAGGAGGCTCCCCAGCCAACTTTCAGCTGGAACCCTGCTGCTGTCTACCAGAAAGTACTGATCTACCTAAACTCAGTACTAGCACCCCAGAGTCTGCACCACCTCTGCCCTGCGCCAGCAGGATCCCTGGATTCTGACTGAGCCAAGGGGCTCCCGGAATTCACTCTCTTCTAAGGGGCATCCTGCCAACAGTATGAAGTCCACAGTGGCTCAGGGCCCAGCCTCTCAACAAGGCTACCTGTGCCCACCTGCCCAGTGGACCTCCAGGAACCTTGCCCTGCCGTAGTTGCCATGGCTGACTTGGTCACAACCATGGTAAGAGATGACACCAATGGCTCTGTGTCTCTTCTCCCCCTCACACATGTGCCAGCGCTGTCTGCTCAAGAATACACTGTTCGTGTTGTGCTGCAATGCATTTATCATATACTCAAGCAGGAGCCCAATAAACATCTGGTGAATTGTCTAAGACACCTCAGCCCAGCTGAATCTTATTGCCCATGTGTCTGGCTCTGGGCCTATAGTATCTCTGCTCCAAATCTGCCTCAGACACTTTCCATCTGGGAACCCTCCTCCAGGGCAAGAGAAGTTTAGCTCAACTCAGTCCTTTCCTCTACCCCGCACATGAAATGATGGTTCCTAACAAACAACCACCTGAATCCTGAAAGGCGAGGAAAGACAGTCACAAAGCCAGAGAGAAGGGTCCCCGAATAGGCCTCAAAGGTTTCAACTAACCGAAACTCCTGAATGCCCTACTCCCAAACAACTGGAGCAGCAGGCCCAGGGTACCCCATTCCTGTTCGGTACCTGAGGTTGTCTGAGAAGGACTCCACGCCGTACTTGGAGATGCCGTAGCCACCACCAAGGAGCGAAATCCGGCCACTGATGCTGGCAACATTGACCACTCGGCCTTGGGCCTTCCTCACTAAAGAGAGCAGGCTCAGAGTCACCTCAATGACTCCCAACAGGTTCACGTTGAGTATGTCCATAAAGTCCTGTTTGTTCAGCCACTCAGTGGGAGCACAGGGCAAGCTGCGGCCAGCATTATTCACCAGGCCCCAGAGTCCTAGGAAGAATGGGAAGATCAGAGAGCTGCTCTGTGTGTGTCTTTGCGGTACAGACATAGTTACTACTCAAACTGACATTCCAGCAGTGGAAGGCTTTGTCTACTGTTGGGGAGAAGGGTGAACACAAAACGACATTGTACGGTGTCTGCAAGGCTTGAGGAGAAGAACCCGGAAGCTGCTGGATGTGAGAGTTGATGCCTCCCTCTTTCTTGGGTTCCTCATGCCCACTCCGTTCGCTGCCTGGGAGGTAACAGGCAGTCACCTCATCCTTGATCATTGCCAGAGTAGATGTTGAAGAAATACTGTGTGTCCGCTACTGTGGAAACTTCATTTGGCTTTCTAGAAATTAATGTCATTCTTACAGGCATTTTGCTTCTCCCGATATTCTGAACAGCTTCTATGCAGTGCTCCCTACTATTTATGAAGGAAAGTGAAAACCAAGAGAAGAGAAGAAATAGAAAGAGAAGGAACAGAAGAAAAGGAAAAAGAGAAACAAAGGTAAGACCAACATATGGGTAGAATTTGGCTGAGAAACAAAGAAGTGATGTACTGATTGGTGAAGGACTTGGCAAGAGTGCTGTGTTTGCCTGAGGAAGCTGACCTTGAAGCCAGAACCATCAATATTGAGGGACCTTCCTGCGAGTGTGCTTGCAGAATCCGACAGGCTGCCTTGGAGGAGGGCTCACAGCTGCGGTCCTGCAACCCCACTGCACACCTCAGCCCTCTGCCGCACAGAACTAATGGCACCCCTCTGCCCACTCACCCAGATGGCCATGATGGCTCATCTCACCTAGTCCCCGGGTCCGTGATCTTCAGGTAGCCGCTTGGAAGGCTCAACCCCACCATCAAAAGTATAGATCATTTTCCCCTTGAACCCTTTGTCTATTAGCTTATATCTAACACTTTGCCTTTTTCTATCCATCATTTACCTTTTTCTTTTGTTTATCTTTTTCCTCACTCAAATGAGGGGTACTACACGGTATTCCAGCGAGAAGAGGGCAAAGGGGGTGGGGAATGGGAATCCAGAGGAATAATGATATCTTAAAAATAAGAACCTAATAACTCAAATTTAAAACAGCGACACGTATACTAGGTACTATAGTATTATGTAGTTGTGACTTAAAGCTGCATCTATGTGTTTGTTTACATTGCTGATTGTCATAAGCAAAAGGCACAATGTATTGTGGTCTGTTATCTTGTGCAATGGCCTGTAAGCTTGTGTAATTTTGAATAAATTTTAATAAAAATGTATTAAAAGTAAAATAAAGAATATTTTTCCTCCGAAAGTGCCCACAGGCAGAGAACCAGTTGATTTATGGCAAGGGGATTTGCCGGACACTGACGGCAGCTGGCGCAGGGAGCCTGTGCCTGTTCTGCTCAGAAACACAATCTGCTCTGGCTAAAAGACGTACTCTGTCACTAATATACTTTATCTCTATGATCCCAAACATGTAGGAGTCTATACAGAGTTAAGTAAGTAAAAGCACACGAAGGCAGCATTTCTGACAACAAAATGTACAAACAATTCTAATATACAACCATTCCATATGTTTAAAAAACTAGGGCTGTATGAGATAGAATACTGTAACTCATTAAAACTTATTTTTTGAAGAAATTTTCATTAGGTAGTAAAACTGCTTTGCTTCACTTTTTAACTGAAAGAATGAGTATAAACTGTGCCCTAAGCATAATCCCAAGTGACTCAAAGTGTTAGTGGCATTTATCTCTGGATATCAGATGATAGGTTCATTTTGTTACCATTTTCTACATTCCAGTATTTGTGACAATAATCATATTTTTAATGTATTCCTGGATGAAATGAACCAATTCTCCTGTCTTTCCTGGTAAAAACACAGACAAAATAGTGCAGTGAAAAAGTGACCCCTAGTTTTTGGGTTCCTTAAGCCAGTTCTCAGTCTCACGCTTGTCCTAAAACGGGAAGATCTTAGCTCTCCAGGCGGAGGATGATGGGTACCCAGGAAGAACAAGTTGCGGTGCTGAGACAGGAGCCACCTCCAGCGTGAGCCCAGACACATCACAGCCCAGGGTGCAGGCCCCAGCCCTCCTCCAGAAAGATACCCACCTCTACCTGGGCACTCAGCAGCCAGCAACCCAGAACTTCTGCTTAGAGAGACCGGCAGAGGGCAGGGAGGAAACCTGGAGGCTGGATTCCCCACAGGGCACTGCTCCCTGAGACTAGAGGGCTCTAAGGACGGGAAGTGGGGGGACAGGTGAGAGAAGGCCTCAAGCTGCCACTGTGGGGAGAGGAAGGGAGTTAGCGTTACTTCAAGCATCACCTCCTCCACATTCCTTAACAGTCTCAGCAGGGAGTACACAGAAGGTTTCTCCTTCACAGATAGAAAAGACACCAACACACACAGACAGGACTCTGGGTGGTACCTCTGTCCCCCACACGCTCCTTCACCCACTGGGCAGCTGCAGCGATGCTTTCCGTCTGGGTCACGTCCAGGATCACGGTTTCCAGCCTTTCTGACGTCTGCTTCCTCAGCTGCTCAGCCCCTTTCTCCGTCAGACACGCAGCCAGCACCCTTAAGCCTCGCGTGTCCAACTGTCTGGCCAGCAGGTTCCCGAAGCCCGAGTCACAGCCCGTGATGAAGACATACTTGTCTTGGAGCCGGCTCACCACCTGCCTCTCCCGGTACCAGCGTACGAGGTAGTACAAGCCCACAAGGGCCGCCAGGTAGAGCAACATGACTTTGCAGAGGACAGCAACAGACACAGTGGGACAAGACAAGAGTGTGGCATATATTAAGCCAGAAGGGGAAGAGGAAGAGGAAGTGAGAATCCAGAGGGCCGGGGAAGGCAGGTAGCCTCCAGGTGCCTTGGCAGGGAGCCTGCATCTTATTCCTTAATCACTGTATTTCTAGAATGTGCTTTTGTGTTTATTTTATTTCCTGCCCGACTTCTCTGCCCTTTGGACTGCTTTTGTTTTAGTGATATGCAGATACCCTTGAATATCCCACGTTCTGCTTCCAAGGAAAACACGTTGGTCAATCCCTCCCTGCCTTCCTGTGCCCACACAGAAACCCACATACAGCCCACGACACCTGCACCTCTCTCATCAGTCTGCAGGGACAAGATGTCTGTATTCATTTGCGTGCCAGCACGCCGCATCAGGGACTTCTACCACATGGGTAGGTGCTGGTGGTAGCCCACACTCAGAGTCCAGGCATGTTTACAGTGCATTTCCCCTCGCAACCCAGGTTTCCACATCAAGCTCCTGACCCGCATCACTTGTCCAGACATCCCGTCGCTCTCAGTCTCTCCAGTCCTGCAGGAAAAGCCCAGAGAAGTGGACAGGAAGAGGTGCCACCTTGCTGGTGAGGACCTCAAAGGGGAATTTGAAGTCTGAGGCAACGAAGAAGGTGAAGAAGGGAATGGGGGCATGCAGGACCTCCCAGGAGTGAGACTCCCAGAGCCGATGGGAGCGTGGAATAGAATGACCTGTGCAAGGCAAGTCGAGAGGTCAAAACTCTCACCTACTGAAGGCGGCCCTTCCCTGGCTGACTGGATGCGGCTGGACGCGACTGCAGCCATCTTGATGATAACCACCATGACTGCCCTAGAACAACCCTAGCTGGTTTTTCTTGTGTAGTTTCCAGGCAAATTAAAAGTAGATTAAACCTACTAGAATGAAGCAGCTTTTGTCCTAGTCCATGCACATGACCCACTTTCTGTCACAAATTTGGGAGATCTAACCAGTCTTCATGGCACTTAAAACTACACTTCAATTAGTCAATAGTAGTCTCCCTATAACTACACTGTGTGCAATCCTAGATCAGTCAGCATCTCTTTAGTCATATGGTACCTCAAGACTGGGTCTCATAGAGCAGGACTGAGCTGTTCCAGGTGCCCAAAACATGCCCTCCGCCCTCCTGCTATGGGGCCTCCCTGCTGCTCACACATCCAGAGTCCAGTCCCCTCAGACACCGAGGAGCAGAAGCAGAGAAGATTCAGCTGAACGAGCACTACAGAGACAGCAGGGATCCCCGGATCTCGGC
>PVJO010015407.1:0-45186 GCA_004026905.1 Hystrix cristata
GGCTTTTAATAAAAGTCATAGTCAGAGCAATGAAGAATACAGCCCAAAACAATGGACACAAAGAAATTATAAAAGACAGATTTTTAAAAACCTCAAAAATACTGATAGTATCAAGGCAAACATTCTTAAATTAATTTGTAGTTCCTGAGAGGATCTGTGTATCATTTTAAAAATTAAGAACCAATGTTAATAATGATTCCAAGTCATAAATAAGATTTAGAGTCAGTATAGTCTGTTTTAGAAGTATTTAATTTCTTTTGTAATTTCAGGTCCTTCAGTTAATATTAAAAGTATGAAGCATGATCAAAAGATATGTAAATGCTTAGATTTTTAAAAAATTTATTACAGACACAGACAAAAGACACATTGCCATTAGTTCACCTCAAAATATCGTGCTGGCCTCAAACATCTCAATATTTATCCCATTGTTCTTGCCACTTTCTGAATCAGATCTGGAAGTCTTGTTTCCACAGTGTCTTTAATTGTGTTGTAGCTGCCTCAATGTCCTGAATCAATTCAAAACCTTTACTTTTCATGCTCATCTTGACTTTGGGAAAGAGCCAGAAGTCACATGGTGCCAGATCCAGTGAATAAGGTGAATGAGGACACGCTGTACTCTTTTTATCAGCCTACCTTTCCTTGGGATGCCACTTGGCTGCAGCATGCACTGTATTCCTTATCATACCTCATAAAGATATTCATGAAAGAAGACTTCCAGAGTTGCTTCAGAAAGTGACAAGAACGATGGGATAAGGTTATTTGAAGCAAGAGGAGTATTTTGACAAGGATTAATGGCAATATGTCTTTCACTGTAACTTTTCAAATGTAAAATTCACTGTATATTTTGAGCACACCTCATATATCACACGTGGTTAAGCAAGCTCTCAGCAAGCTGAAAATTCCAACATGATAAAGCAAGTCACTCCCTGAAAAGAGTTGGAATTTCAAGATTTCTTTGCATCAGGTGGTGGCTTAGATAGGAGAGGCCCTTCCTGAGAAAAATGTCAGCAAATCTTGGAAGCTGGTGTTTAGAATGTCTATTTCTCCCATGAAAGTTTCCCCTACGAAACCATAGTGAAGTTTAGGAAATGATGACTCACTACCACGCAGTGTTAAACTATATGCAAGGGACTGGGCTGAAGCTTATATTTGCATTCTGTATAATAAATTTACAGAAATTATTAATAAATCAAAATCTCCAAGAGAATGCTAACCAAATAGAGGGCAAAGTTGATGTGCACTCATCTGCTTGCACCTCCAGCCAAAGAGTATGAGGCAGAGAAGGGGTTATGTGAAAAAAGTTAAGAAAAGGATAAGGTTTTAAGTTTCAGGCATACAGTCTGTTGTACTCAATATTAAATGGCCTTTCCAATTGCGAGACAAGAATGAAGACTTTGTCAGTTTGGTCTGGGTGTCATGTTGACAGATAGCAGGCTTTTGATAGCTCAGTGGAGAATGAAGATTTTTATGCATCTGCAATAAGGACATTAACGAATTTGACAGGAGACAGCAGCCTGTACAAACTGCTGCGCTGACACCATTGTCTGTCCAGAGATAGCAAATACAATAGTGATGAAAATGAAGCAATAAGAGTGAAATCAGGTTAGAAGGATACTGAAAAACAAAAACCAGATGGAGGGTATCTGTGGATTTCAGATTTTAGAATGGCTAGTACTTTACGTGTAGTTTTGTTACCAACATGTAGAGTTGTCCAACATGTAGCCCAACATGTATCTGCCTTTTCCTTATTCCTCATTGTCTTTTCTCTTATTTGGTCAAAATGAATCTGAAAATTTCCAAGGCTGAATTTAGAAAAGATCTACTTTAGAAGACAGAAGAGAATGCTTCAGAAATACTTCAAAGTCAGTCCAATGGATGATAAAGTTTATTAAATGACCTATGATTAAATATAAAGATCATCATGTGCTTACTAAGTGCCAGAAACTAGGAAAAATCTAGAAATAAACAATGTAGCCAAGATCACTCTTTCCCTAAGGCACACATTCAGGTGACAGAGAGAGAAAATCAATGAAATGTGCCCTTAAATGGAAAAACAAAGGAACATATATGCACACAAGTTTCCTTATGACTGAGACAAGCAAGGTGATGTGATAGAGCAGCTGAAGGAGGTTCTGGGAACTGAGTGATGAGGGAAGAGGTGATGTCTAAACTATGGAGAAGACAAGATGAAGGATGAGAATAGACAGGTGTCTTAGTTACTTTTCTTTCGTTGCTGAGACAAAATACCCTACACCCAAAGTTAAGGGAAGAAAGGTTTATTTGGTTTACAGTTCATAGAGGTTTCAGTCCATGGTTAGCTGGATCCAAGGCAGGGTGGCAGGGCAGACAGGGAGAAGGCAGCAAGGGAAGCAAGGGAAGCAAGGGATGCAAGCAAGGGAGGAGGAGGAGAAGTGAACAAGCGTCTTTCTGTCCCTTATATTTTATCCAGGATACTTGACTTTAGGATGGGTAGCACTCCCACCATTATCCTAGCATCCTTAATCCTAGCATCACATCCTTTACCCCAGCAGAACTATGTCAAACCAATCAGTGGTGTAATCATGCACTCTAGATCACATGGGGCCTTGGAGGGACATCTAGACACAGACCATGACAGCAGATAAACAAAGAGATAGGGGTGGTAGAAGAAGTGGGAGCATTGAATGTCCTGAACAGAGGGAGGAAAAGAAGCAAAAGACAAGAGACAAGGAAGAATTAGAAGAACTGAAAGGAGGCAAAAGTGACTAAAGTGGAGCAATCCAGAGCACAGACAACATGGTGGAGGTTGACAAGGAAGGTAGCAGCCAGTTTCTACAGAAGTTTGCAAACTGGATTTTCGCTACAGGATTGACTGAAACCCAGGAGTTGCAGGGGATGATCATATTCATGCTTTTAAAAGATCACCTTTATAGGAAAGTAGTTAAAATCATTGTTAAAGAACTATTTCAGAAGCTCTGATAAGAGTTTGTAGCAATTTGAATAGAAATGGAAAGAAGTAAACAGATTTGAGATCTGATTTGGAGGTAATGAATACAGTTTGGAGGTCTTGCTTATGGGATGATGTCGAGGCGAAGCAGATGGAAACAGACCTGTCTCTCAGGTCTCTATCCTGAGCTACCAGGATGAAAACTGAGTGGAAGAAAAACACTTGATGTAGGAGAGCACAATCCACATTATCATGCCATAACACAGACCAGGAGGGTGGGAGATTATGTTCTGAGCCATAATCTTAAGATTATTAGCTAAACTTCATGGTCAAGGAAAAGACAAGATGATATGAGAGAAGAGGCCTGCAATCAGGGTTAGAAACTCTAAATTCTATTTTGCCACTAACCAGCTCTCTGCTCTTAGAACAAAAGATTTGGAAAGAATAATAGGGATCATCTAGTCTTGCTTTCCATCAAATAGAACAAAACCTGCTTATACACCTGTGGTTGGACGCTTATTACTCCAGAAGGCAGACACTCCATTTCGGGACGGCTCCAATTTATCTCAATATTCTTTTCAATACCTAATCAATATTCAGTGCCTCTACAGACTCTAAGTGTAACCTCTCAACCTCATAATAATTCAGCCTGGTATTCTCTCTATTTCTTCTGTTACCTAAATTTGAATCCTAGTTGTAACTATGCCCATGCCTGCTCCACGTCTACATTACAATTAATCAAAATGATAGATTCTAAATATTTGACACCTGTAATTACCTTGAACATTTTGATATTTTGTAATTCTAAATCCACATTCTCCTTTTTGACTCAGTTTTACATTTACATTATGGCAATATTTCAGATGGTTTGGGGTTTCTAAGAAAAATTTAATTGTAGTCATTTCCTAGTTTTGATCCACAGTTTGATTTAAACTAAATAGCTGAGCAAAAGAACGAAGTGAAATAATTTAATTTCTACTCATCCATCAGTTTTACATCTCTCAAAATTTTGTTTCTAGCTCTCATCCTCTCATCGCCTCTTCAAATTACATTTCTACCATTGTTTGGTCAATGTTTGGGACACAGTTGTTCAATGCCATATTCAGTATGCAAGTTTGTGTTCCTTTTTCTTCCCCAAAATTATTTATTAAACTTGAGGATCTTAAATCTAAATTTTTCTAGAGTTACATGTTTTTAAACTGAATAGTAGGAGCAGATAAGGCAATATAGAATTAGAAGATCTCTGGCTTGTCTTGGTTGGCTTATTTATGAATGCTCAGTCTTTCCAATAACCATGCAGTGATGCAGAATAGCTGATAATAGAAAAAGAAATATCGGTATTTTATGGGTTGCTTATTATGGTTACGTATTTAACAGTTCTGTGACCCTGAAATGGTTACATTATATTCACACAAAGGGAGGCAGAGTTCATGTCTCTTCCGATGAAAGCACTAACATTTTGGCACTTAAGGGCCAGTGTGTTCAGAGCACGGAGATTCAGCATGCCTTCCATGTTAATCTTGAAACATCTCTGGTAAAACCTTCCGCCGCGGTGCACAGCTGGCTTTCCATGAGAACAACATGTGCTGCAATTGCCTATAATATATTCACTATTTTAGGAGTAATTGCCTAATGGTAGATTCAAAAACATCTCAAGGATGAATTCTCCTTGATACACAATTTCTTTAGGAAAATAGAATAAGAAGGAAGGATAATAAGGATTTGAAGGTCCTAGGTCATTAGCTTAGAAGCAAATCTGATGCACATTAAGCAAATGTTGCATACTCTGAATATTAAGTGACATTTTATATCGGGAAGGGAGATTGCAGGTAGTCAATCTAGTTACATTTCAGACTACTTTTTAGTGACATAAGTATTGCCAAGTACATTATGTACCACTTTACAGAATATGTGAAGTGTAAGGTGAGAGAAAAGTGTGAAAACAGGAGGGCTATCATTGAGCACAAACAAGTCTTCAAGTAATTTTACAAAACAGAAACTTTGAAAAGATTTCATTCCCTCCTGGATCAGCAAGATACATCATGTACTTTGTTCCTTCTTCCTCCATTCTCATCGCTAATTTAGATCATGGCTGCACTTAGTGTAGGACTGGGTTTGCATGCTGCCCTTTCTAGAATCTAAAGTTCTTGAAGAGTCAGATCCTACTCTCCTCTTCCCACCGAACTTGGGAAGTTTAACAAGGACTCAAACTCATTTTTAATCTTACCAGTGGCTAGAAGTCTTGGAAGTCCTGCCTTATACCTTGAGGCTGTGACCAGGCAAATTCCCTTCTAACTGTTTTATTTTTGCCCCTAGAACTACTTTCTCCAGTGTTTTTCTCTTCTATAACTCATATGTGCAAAATTACAAATGTAACCACAATTATTTGCAGATGTCCCTGTCAAGGGAAGGAGTCTATTCCTTTAGCCCTTGAATCAGGTCTAATCTTCTGACTTACTTTGGTCAGTGGGATGTATTAGAAGGCTTACAGAGCGAGTTTCTATCCTATGGCTCAAAATACTTTGCGTGTTTTCTTCTTGCTGTCATCACACCCTGCGATGAAGAGCAAGCTAGGCTTGTGGGCTGGAACATGAAAGGCAATGGAGAGAATCTACAGATTTCTAGTGCTCCTTGTGGTTCCAGATGAGGCTGGAGCAAATGACCTACATTATGAGCAAGACTAGCTGCAATCAGCTTCATTCAGTCCAGACCAGAAAATCCACCTGGCTACACCCAGGGCAAATGGTCACTATGTAGAACTGTGAGCTAGATAAATGCTGTTGAGGGCCTAGAAGCAGTGATGCCCCAGCAACAACAAGCACTCCCTGAATGAAGACTTTGGTTTCTTCTATGAATCTTCAATAAAAGGAATGAATGTACCTTGGAGAAATGCTGGTTCTAGGGCTATGGCAGGAAATCCAAGATGATCCTTCAGTCTGACAAAGTGAAGTGCTTGAAAAAAAGAAAACCTCAAGAATAGGGGGCAGAGCATGGAGCAGTGCATGGGAAAGATTTTCATGGTTGGACCTGGAAGCGACATGTCTTTCTATTCATATTGTGTTGAAATTTTTTAAAAAGAAATGGAAAAAATCCTGACTCACACATCACCAATCGAGTGAGGGTTCTTTTGCTCAGTTTGGATAAAAAAGATGAATTGGCAAAGTGTTGCTTCCTTGATGTTAGTGAATCTAGGCTTTGGTAGCTCCTAACAGGCCCTATCAGTCACTCAGCAGCCAAGGCTCGTAGGCCCCTTGCCAGTTGTCTGGACCTCTTTGAGCAGCTTCCGCTGCATTTCCTGGGATTTCCACTGGTCTCTGTCAGTCTCTGTAGATCACTGCCATCTTCACCAGTGTCTGTCTTCACTGTCCTTGGCTCTTTGCTCTCCCCCTCTCTCTGGACCTCTTCTGGGCTAACTATTTGTTAGAGTTACCAGCTCTTTTTTAGTGCAAACTGTTCACCCAACTCTACCTAAGCATCACAGGCAATACAACCACCCAGGTGAGCTTTTATGTGGCTGGTGCTGCAGCACAGGGATGTAGTGTACCGAGAGTGCGGCCCTGGGCTGACCCGAGCACGATGGGAAAATGCTGCTTATATGGAGAAGCAGGCACAACAATGTGCAGGCTCCTGCCTGTCCAGCACCATTTGGAGATTCTCATAGTGAGAGTGGTCAGGATCATCTGGAGGTTGCAAGGCAGAGTCTTCTAGGATAAGTCCATGTTTAAAACCCACAGCAGCCAAGGTACGTATGTCCCAGAGCAGCCACGGGCCTCCGGTGAGGCCTCGTTGTCACAGTGACAACTCTGCAGAGCTGCAGGAGAATGAGCTGTTTGACCAACAGCTCCTGTGTTTCCACAGACGGTAGGGCTGAAGTCTGGACTGCCTGCGCCACTTCGCAGGAGGCTCCAGGAGGGGTGGCCTACTGATCACGGCTCACTGAGCTCTGGGGATTTCGGGGATATCAGCAATGTGCTCTGGTCCCTCAGGCATCCTGGCTCCCAGGTCCTGCCAGGGCTGCAGAAGCAACGTGGCCTAGCCTGACTCCTAGAGCGACCACAGAGGTGGCTGGCCTGAAGACGCTGGGAATAGCTGCCTCAGGCCATCCTCCAGGTGGCTTGGTACAGAGGCTGATTGCTGTTTGTCAGATCGCACACTCTCGGGCGATCAGCAGGAAAAGAGAATGCTCAGGCCTCCTGCTTTTCTATCTCACATGTAACTTCCAGGACATTGGGAGATAAAATCTAGTTTGGTGCCCAAGTAAGAAGGTCTGATCTGGGGGAAACAGGTGGGGGTCTGCTTCAAGAAGGGCAAGTCTAGGTACTTGATACCTACATTAAGAATTCTGCTGGCATTTGGCTAACTTAGAAGAGAAAGAAGGATTTTAATAAGGTCTCAAATAAGTTACCGAAGCTTTAATTGCTAAAACCCCAAATCCCTCGCCATTTTTAGCTATAAAAATAAACAATAAAAATCATTTTATACTTCCAGTTAGAAAGCGGCTCTCTTCTACATTGAGATCCACCATTCCCTGGGGCTCCTGACTTTTCTGCATCTACCCACAAATGAGAAGAGGGTATGAAGAGCTCCTTCCAAAGTCTTAGAAAATTCCAACCCACAAGTCACATGTCACTGCCATTCAGCTCTGTTCGTGGAAATTAGTCACCTAGCCATACATGCATGCAAAGGAGGCTAGGAAAGGCCATCCTTTGTGGGGCAGCTCCTTCCCACTGGTAACTCCACACTAGGAAAAGGGAGCATAAATTTCGTTGGACCACTGGCCTTCTCCACTGCCATCAACCTCCCCAAAACAGGGCCCGCACCGTTACTTCCAACATAAAACCTGTTGCTCGAATCATCGCAAAATAATTATTTTGAGCACAATATCATCCTACCTCCTCTGCATTTTCACAGAATCAGATTTTGCTCTGAACCACAGCATGTAAATAGGCCACTTGCTACCTTAAAACCTTTTAATTGCTCTTACAATATAATGCAATCTCCTTGCCACGGGCGACAGTGTCCTATGGCTTCTACCTCGCTCAGACTCTAGAACCTCAAGGCCCGCCATTGTCCCCTTCTCTCTCTCTGTTCTGATCACCCTGAACCTATTTTAATTTCCCCATTCTCACTACGGACACTTCTCATGAGTTATTCTAGAATGTTTTTCCCCAGCTCTGCGTGGTCGATCTACTCTTGCCCATGAAGCTTTAGCCCTCTGAGCATTTCAGAAGGGCCTTCACTGCCCTGCTCTCCAGCGAGGCCTCCCGCGGTTTCTTTCCGTTCCCTCTAACCCTCGTTATGGTTCCAGGCAGATGTGTCAATCTGTGATAATGTCGCTCAGTTGTTTGCTTATTTTCTAGCCTTCTCCAGATTTGAATGTAGGTTTCATGGAGGCGGAGATCTCATCAATCTTATTCGCCATCATCACCCTATTGATGTATACAGAGCCCAGCACATAGTTAGCACTCAATAAATATTTGAGGAATGAACGAATGAACCCAGTTGAATACAAAGACACACTGTAGATGATTACACCATCGCTACTGCTGAAGGAAAAGTGCTGGGAACCTGACCTGGCAGGAGCTCAGTAGCGCCATCTGTGTAAAGGAAGAGGGAGCCGCGCTGGGCCACACATGCTGGCGCTTCCCTGACGTGGACTGCAGACAGCCAAAGACAGCACACTGACCACCTGAGCCTTTCTAAAGCAGATTTCCAGCCAGTTTCCCAGCGTGCAAGGCTACCAAGGAAGCATATTGGGGATGGGAGAGGCAGTGACAGTGGGAGTGACACTCTGAGTGATCACCCGTCAGAGCTGTTTGGAAGCTGTGAGTTCTACTGACAACTATATTCGTTCTTTGGACAGGCTTGAAGTAACCTTCTGTGTGAAAAAGAAAATCAAATGTCTGCTCTTTCCAGAGACAGAGAGCAAGATGTAAATGCAGGGGCCTGGCAGTAGGGGAGAGGAAAGAAAGGAGATTGATAAACAGGAACAGAAAAAATGTTGGCAGCCAAAAAAGGTGCTGTATATTAGCTACAATGATGTCAAATGGCCCAGAAGAGATCCGCGTAACATCTGCCTGCTCATTTCTTGTGTGTCTACATATTCATGCTCAGCTTTTGGAATTCTCTGGAGGCACTTGAGTATATAGGAAGATGAGTTCCAATGCACTGCAGCCTCCTGCTTTGCTGAAGGGATAAAAAAAAATCTTGTTTCCCTGATTCAGCCTCAGCCTCAGCATTTGTGACCCTTTATGAACCAATGCAGATATTAGGGGCATGTGGAGGGGGAAAAAAGACAAAGCAAATACATAAGTGTAATGAACGCATACAGCCGTGTTGGGATTACATGATAGAGAAAACGATTTTAGCCGATTGTAAGATGACTTGGTTCAAATCCTGGCTCCGACTCTAATAAGCTGTGTGAAAGTGATCGTGTCTTCATCCGTAAAGTAAGCAGATGCCTGGTGTGTGAGAGTGAATAACAGCTGTGTGGCACTGGACACAGAATAGGCATGCAGTAAATGACACGTGTTTATTATTCAGGATGAGCACTCCACGAGCTCTTTCCCTTCAGATCAGGCTGTTTGGGGGACCGTCCTGCCACATGTGGAGACTGTGTCAGTCCTGTCCCCAGCTGGGCCAGGCCCAGACACAGGGCACTGAACAGCGCATTAGTCCTGGCAGCCACTCCTGCAAGGTCAAGCCTGCTTGTACGGGTCCTTATGTCCCCTCTACCCTACGCCCTATCTCGCCGTGAGTCTCACCTTGTCTCCTACCAACGTCCTCTGTACCTTCCAGGACCTACTTCCCAAGTCAGTGTCCCAGTCAAGCATTGCTAGATACTCCCAGTCGCTTTGGTCTCCTTTCCCTCTGCACTCATTTCTCCATTGATCCATGTAGTCTGTGAACAATTATTGAGAGCTGCTGGATGCCAGGGAATGTGACAGATGTCTGAGAAGCAAAGATGACAAGACACCATCCCCATTATCACAGTCCAGTGAGGGGGATGGAGAACTGGATCAACGCCAGCACCAAAGCCCAGTGCACGCTGTAGAGGTGTGCGGTGGCAGCATGCCGGAGCCCACGAGAAAGGTTCTCTGACAGCAACTTCTGGTACCTTTGGTCCCAGTTACTTTGAACTTCACGTTATAGTTTGCTGCTAACACAGCTATCTTCCTGGTCACACTGTGATCTCCTTGAAGATAGCTGCCATCTTTTTATTTTCTATTTTCTGTACTAGGGGCTGAAATCTGAGCCTCTCCACTGAGTTACCACTCCCAGGTTTTTTTTTCACTTCTTATTTTCAGATAGGATCTCTCTCCAAGTCACTTCCGCTGAGCTCAACACTAGGATCTTCTCGCCTCAGTCTCCCCGAGTGCTGGCACTACCGGTATAGGCTACCACACCTGGCCCGGGTGCCACTTTATTTGTTTTGTATTTCTTCAGAGTCGTACAATATGTTGCACATATTAAGTGCCTAATAAAGGTGTCCTGAATGTACTATTACTAGATGGATGTGCAGAGACTCTCAGCAGTGAGGATGTGCACGTATTTTGTTCTGTCCAGAAAGCATCGTATTGCGTGAAAGGGAGTATGCATGGTACAGTGGTTACACGGGCTTGGGTATTAAAGCCACATAGCCTGAGTGAGGTCCCCAAACTAGTTCTGAATAACTGTTTGCATTAGGCTCATTTACTTTTTTCTTGATTTCTTCTTCTGCTAAATGGAAATGATAATAATAGTACCTACTATGTAGGGTTAGCGTAAAGAGTAAATGAATTAATCTATTCATTAAAGGTATTTTAGAAATGTGTCTTGATGATGGTTTTTAACTGACATTAGCTATTATCTCCTTTTCCTAAACAGACTTTTAAGTCTTCACTCCCGTGAAACATGAACTACGGCAAGCAGAATTTGAATTCACGAATTCTAGCTGCAACGTCTATCTAGTGCAAATCCAGAACATTATCAATTTGTAACTTTTTCCAGACTGTATCTTTACCTTCTCTGACCATGCCAGGTAATATGATGGCCTCTTAGAAAGTCTGGTTTGAAATCCCTGACTGATTATCAGTGTGAAAAGCCACAATAAAAATGATAAACAAGATGACAATTTATAACACTCCTCTTGTATGCCATGTGCTTTCCATTATTATTTCCAGTCCTTAACAATGATATTCAAGGTAGACGTTCTTCTATCCACGAGGCAAGTCATTCATCCAGGGATCCCCTTATGGCCAAGTCTTTGACACGCCCCAGCTCAGCCCTCTCTCCGCACCCTGCCTCCATCTAGCTTTCATTTGTTCTTGGCTTCATTATCCTCGGTTACTTCTCAGCTCTAGTGAGGAGCACGAACGTTCCAAGGAGAAAGAGAAAGGACAGAATTTACATTTGACCATTGAAAAGGCATTATAAGTCATATAATTCTTATCATTTCAACACCGTAGTGTGGTGCAAGGTGGAGACAGAGATTGAAGGAGTCCTCTGGCCCCACCACTTCTTCCGGCTAGTTCTATTGCAAAAAAGCTGCTGATCTAATTTCCAAAGATGGCTAGTTATACATATTCCACAGCCCGTTTGCCAGTTTCAGTAGTTAACGCCATTAAACTTACTTCACCATTTTCTGTATCTCCAAACTCTCTTCACATTCTAAACCCAATAGTTTTTACTCCGGCCACTACAGATTTAGGGAACCACTGGCCGTTGCCATCTTTATATTTATCCTGCGTGTGGTCTACAGCAATACCGTCCAAGAGAAACACAACGGGAAGCCACACAGGTAATCTTAAGCTAATTAGTAGTCACACTTTAGAAAAGGAAATGAAACAGGTGAAATTGATTTTATTAATATGCTTATTGGAACAAATCACCACAAATCTGGTAACTTAACACAACACATTTATTCTCCTGGAGTTCTGGAAACCAGATATCCAAAACCAGTGTCACTGGGCTGAAATGTTCTTACTTCGACATGGAAAACATTCATTAATTCATTCACTCAACAAATTCAATCTGCCCTAGGCACAATGCTGGGTGCTTAGGATGCTCGATAGTAAGAAAAAAAACAGGTATAGTCCTTCCCCATCAGCATCCACATTATAGAGAAGATGTAGGTAGACATTAAAAGGAAACTGCAAGGGACAGAAAATGATTCTTGGAGACAGGGAGTATGACCTTGTCATGGGTGTCAGACAAGGTTTCCTTGAGAAAATGACGGTCAAGCTAAACTACGGAGCATAATTAAGAATTAAATTAGTGAAGAGGAAAGAAGAAAAGACATTGCCAGCGATAAAAACCCATACACAGAAACCTTCCACAGGAGGCATGGTGATAATATGATAGACAAAGGCCAGGATGCCTAGAGAGTAGTGAGTGGGCAGAGGGACCAGGCACAGGCAGAAACCAGAGAGGAGGAAGAAGACCCAGTTGTGTGGATCACATAAGAGAGTTTATCTTTCTTCCTAATAGGAATCTACCGGTGGATGTAGGACTTCAATATATGAATTTCTGGAGGACACATCCAAGTGGAGAGGTCAGTGAGATGGTTCAGTGCCTAAGTTTGTAGGGAGGAGATTCTGAGTTGGAGGCATGTGTTCAGGACTCATTAGCGTATGCATGGTATTTTCAGCTCTGGACTTGGAAGCGATCACCATGAGAAGGGTAGCTGCTAGCAACCTAAGGAATCGGCCCACAGTTACATGTGGCTCACAGTCGTAACACACTGACCAAATGATCATTCTAGGCTACACGCTGCCTACACAGAGGGAAGGAACTGCCAGTGGGCCGGGGAAGGAAATGGAGTAGGGCGGGCATGCAGTTGTACCAGGGCTCTGAACTTACTGCTCACAGGTACAAAGCCATAGTTAACCTCATGGCAAACGTGTACCCAGATTAACTCCCTGGGCCCAGATGTCTGTTATAAATGACTCGAGTCTCCTCCAGGCCCACCGCCTTTACATGAGTTACAGTGCTGAGGTCACCCCTGAGCTGATTTATGGCCTGACCATAATTTTATATGTGTGCTTCCTCCAACCACATCACAATTTGCTTTGATATTCAGCTTCAGCAATTCATAAAAGCTCCTGGACCATAATAATTACCATGATGATCCCAATTCTCTGATCACGGCCAAAGGGCTAGCTTTTGTAAACTGAAAGAAAGAGGGACATTTTCTGTAGGAATCCGAGGCTAGAGGGGAGGGCGGTCCCCATTCCCTGGTCATCCACTCCTCCCGGCTTTGCTGTCAGCTTAGTTCTTTAAGGGTGTCTGATCTGGATCCTGAGAACGGGAGTCACAGTCCCCACACTTACGGGGTGTGGGAACTGATGCAATGCACAGGATAGAACGGATGGAGAAGGGCCTCTAAACTGAGAAGTACACATTTGCTAGCATTACTGTTTCTACCACTACCACAACTGCTCCCATCATCTCCACCAGCATTATCATTACCTTAGTAGTACTCTCATTGCCAGACCCAATACCAGACACCCCCAATTTAAGAGGAGAGATTTATTTTAGCTCATGGCCCATGATCAGCTGGCTCCAAGGCAGAAATAGGATGGCAGAGGCCCGGGACAGAAAAGGTGCTCAACCTGCGGCAGCCAGGAAGCAGAGAGAGAAGGCAGGAGCCGGGGACAAGGATACCCCTTCCAGGTCACGCCTCGGTGACCCACCTCCAGTCAAGTCCCATCTCCTAAACAGCACATTGAGCTACTGAATTTATCAATCCAGAAATCTACTGATGAATGCAGCACTCCCGTGATCCAGTCACCTTCCACACATGAGAGAATTTGGGGGGGGGGGTACGTTTTAGATCTAAACAATAGCAACCATCATTGTCCTTTTCACCTGGATAGACTGGTTTTACATCAGCATATCCAGAGGCCTAAACTATGACTTCCCAACATGCCCTTCTCCCCCACCCAGCCCACAGCTCTGCTCAGACTCGTTGTGTAAAGGAGCAGCCAATCCTGGGTCTTGGCCAACTGTTATGACTTCTATCTAGATGTCCCCACAAAGCTTCATGTGCTCATAAGTGGGACATTTGGGAGGTGACTGGATCGTGGGTGTGTGATATGGGACCACAGGGGTGTGATACTAGTTTAGTCC
Organism: Hystrix cristata; assembly: GCA_004026905.1. Taxonomy (NCBI): domain Eukaryota; kingdom Metazoa; phylum Chordata; class Mammalia; order Rodentia; family Hystricidae; genus Hystrix; species Hystrix cristata. The sequence goes on from PVJO010015407.1 coordinate 14,036, forward strand.
ACTAACTGGTTTAGCATAATTCTGGGTATGGATAATGGGAAGCCCCACCCTGAGTGCGGGTGGCACCAACAAATAGGCCTGTATTCTGGATGGTACAAAAGGGAAAGGAAGGCTTGCTGCTGCTTCCTCCTGCCTGCCATACCATGGACTGTTTCCTTTCTGCAATGCCCCTCTGCTGTGCTGTTGTGCTTTGGAGCTAGCTGACTATGGACTGAAACCTCTGCGAAATGTGCGCCAAAATAAACTTTTCCTCCTTTAACTTATGGATGTCTGGTATTTTTGTCCCAGCAACAAGGAAGTAACTAAGACAGAACCAAAATGAGGACAACAGTCCTAGCTTCCATATTTTGCCTAGCCAGCCCTTACTCTCCTGCCTTATCTCCGACAGCGTGTAAAATGGTTACTGGTCATTAACCTATGGCTTAGGCGTGCCAGTCCAGAGCATAATTTTCCTCTTTGTGTTGGATAAAAATCTCAGGTGACCCGTATTCCAGAGCAGTTGGCCTCTGATGCATCTTAGACATCTGGGTGCACAGGAGCTAGGACTCATAAAGACAACGGAAGGTGACAAGGAGGTAGAGTCCCTTTGGCACTAGAAAGGACTGGACACAATTTCGACACAGATAAACTCATTCACTCAATTCACTCATTTTATAAATGTGAAGTCTCCCAACCATGTTCCAAGAATGCAGCTAATGTGTGAGTGAACTGATGATGGCTGATGAAATGAAAATATGCTGGTGAGCAAAACAGATGTAAGCATATAATGAGAGAGGCCAGCAGCGATCACATAAATAGCTCCATAATGCATACCTCTTGTGAGCAACAGGAAGAGAGAGAAAGAAGTGCTCCCGGGGAACACAGTGTGAGGGTCCTTTAGCTGGGACATGGAGAGCAGGAACGAGGAAGGCTCCTGCGAAGTGACACTAAAGCCGACATATGAGCGATGAGCTCACATTAGCTAAGGAAACCAGGGGGTGGAGTGGAAGTTATGGTCGCTTCGACAGAGGAAGCAGCATATACAGGGTCCAGAAGCAGGAAAGAGAAACTGAAAAAGACTGATAGCAAAGCAAAAGCAATAGAATGCAGAATAAACAGTGTCTGCCAGCACTCAGGCCAGAGAAGGACAGCAGCTGTGTGTATGTGAGGTACGGGGAGGTGCAGACAGACCAGCGTGTTGTACATCTTGATCAAAGCAGCGGGTGCACGCCTGAGCACACCTTCCCACAGTCACCAAACTGTACACTAAAACCATTCAGTTTATTGCATGTAAGTTACTCCTCAATAAAGCTTGGTGGGAGGAAAATGAGGCCTTTAAATGTTTTCTTTGAGATTCAGATGAGGGTTTATTTTAAGGCTCAGATTAACCCAACTTCACCTAATTAACCAGCTTTAAAAAATAAACCTGGAACAGAACTGCGGAATTAAATATATTTTATTTATTTACTTACTTATTCATTTGTACATGGCTCATTTGAGGGTTTTGGTACTTTAGCTTTATTTTTTTATTCCCTTTTTAAAAGTTTTATTAGTACACGTTGCAGCATATAATGTTTAGATTCCTTGTGTGGCGTTGGCACATGTAAGTAACACATCAGAATCGCTTTTTTCATTCCTTTTCTCTCTCTCCCCTCACCCTCCCTCTGTCTCTTCATCTCCTTCCCCTCTGGGAAAGGCCCATCTCCCTACTTCCTAATATCTGTCTTTTACTTTGCTCTTTATTTGTATTTTGGGTTTCTCATATAAGATAATTCATGCAATATTTAAGCTTGTGTGTCTGATTGGTTTCACTTAACACCGTGGTCTCAAGGTGCATCCATTTTCCTACAAATGACTCAAGTTTATCTTTGCTTTAAAAGCATGATTGAAGATGGAAAGGGCAGACTTTGAATTCCACGGGACATTTGATATTTATGTTATACGGGTAGAGGTAAGGCACACAAGCTTCTGAGCCTCAGTTTCCTCGTCTGTAAAGAAATAGAAAAATGCCTGTCCTAGAAGGCTGTTAGTGAATAAATATTTAATTTAATCTCGTGGAACAATGTCAGTTCCAATAAGTAGTAAATACTCCTTCACTATTACTCTCTCTGGAATCTAAAGCATCATGCGTGTACCACATCATTCCTACGGAATCAGCCTCCACACATGGTGACGTGTGGCAGGTGCTCTGCCTGCTCTGAACTCAGGTTACCTGGGTGGTGGGAACCCAAGGGGGTCCAGGAGCCTGAGCAGTGGGGATGCGTATTACTGTCATCGCAGCTTCAAGTTGTCACCTGCCCAGCCCCAAACTAGGTTCTGCAGTAACTTTATGTAGTTGTGACTTAACGCTGCATCTAGGTGGTCGTTTATATTGCTCATTGTTATAAGCAAAAAGCACAATGTATCATGGTCTGTAAGCTTGTGTAATGGCCTGTAAGTCTGTGTAATTTTGGATAAATTTTAATAAAAATCTATTTTTTTAAAAAAAGGCAGAAACATTACAGGTCCATGTCTATCCAGAGCTTCCTGAGATCTCATGGTTGGAAGCACACAAAGCACAGTGAGAAATGCTCAAACCTCCCTGAGGTGAAGCAAAACACAAGTCGCTAGAGGAGCGTTCCATTCAGATGCCAAAAGTAACTGCACACCTTTGGCGCTTTCTCTCTTCTCTCATCCTCTTTTCCCTTTTCATTGTCGTGCGGTAAATTTTTAACCTCATAAAGATGAAATTTAGAACTTTCTAAAGTCGTAAGGATAAAATTTGTAGCTTTCTAAAATCACAACAGATGAAATTCATTGTTTAAGTCTGAAACAATTCACTCTGACTCCCTTTAGCTTTCAATTACCCAAGAAAATCTAGTTTTCAATAGGCGAAGGCTCCCCTTTCAACCAATCTGAGGTGTCTCTGGCTCCAGGAATTGTGTTGATCATCACCATAAAAATGCCCAGGCAGAGGGCAGACAGGCAGATAGCTGGGGGAGGCTCGCAGACAAAGGAGGTGTTATGTGTAGTACAACCATTCACTGCAAGGGGATTGTTTAAGTGGAGATGCCTAGTGGACACTCACACAAGGGGGAGCCTTCACACGTAAATAAAAGCTGGCTGTCACCGAAGCCCCTCCATCTGTTGCTGCCCATGGCCAGACTTCCAAGGAACTGGCTGCACTAATTGAAAACATGGTTGGAGTTGTGCCCCACATGTTCACTTTAGGAAATCACTGGAAGTTTGTTTCCAGGCGGGCCCAGCTCCAGCTCGTCTTTGCTTCTCTAAGCCAAAGGGATATCCACTTGGAGACTCTGTGGCTGCTGTTGTCTTTTTATCATTGATTCCTAATACCCAACCCCATCCAACTGGGATAACTCTAGCCAGCTAGAGGACCACAGATTTGTTAAGCTGCTAAACTTCTTTCTCTTTGGAGCCCAATTCAAGGCAGTAGTTTCTTCTGCAGAGAGGAAAACATGAAAGTTTATGTGGGTGCATGCTGGAGAGGGTACCATTTGGGCATTTGTAGTCCTTGTCCCAGGTGTCAATGCGGAGGAGTAAAAGGTCCTTGACCATGGCAAACTCCGGCATACAATGCTACCCAGTCACATTTCTTCTCCTTCCAGGCTGAGGCCAAATCTGTGGGGGTCAAATCACAGGTGAATGCAGATCGTAAACACTGGCCTGTCCTAGGTGCGAACAGAAGTAGACCCTGCACTGAAAATTCTACAAGCTGGCTTTACCCCTTCCCCTCTCATCCTTGGATGGAAATCAGGCAGCTCCAACTGTCAAACCTGTTTCTACGAAGAGGAGCGGATGGGCCAGTATGGGAAATAACACACAGTCTCAAAAAAATGACGAATGGACCCAGCTCCTGACTAATAATGTGGCGCTCTTTCTGTTAGGTCACATATGCTTAAAAACAGCCACCTAGCTCTTCTCAACAACCTCTCACAGTGTCACCCACAGAACAACGGGGTGGCACCTAGGTGGGAAGGGATCTGTGTTCGGGGTTACTCTGCCGGCTGAAGCTGAACCGCATGCTTGAGGCTCTGTTTCTGCTTATTTGATGAGGGAGACAGTGTGTCACAGGATTATGTAAAGCCAGAATCCAGAACCTTTTTCCTAGTGACCCCTCCATGCTTTGGTCAGAGCCCCTGAGTCCACCCTTTCTCCTATGAAATGTGAACAATCAATCGCCTTCTGAGCAAAAAGGAAATTATTAAGGTTTGCATAGCAGAGCTGACTTAAAATACTAAAGGTTCTGTTATCTAACATTTGTTTATTCCTATGATGATGTTAATTACACAATAAATCTAGGACTTGCTACACGTGAGTACCTGACTCTTTGGAGAGTGGGAGATGAACTTAGCCCACAGCCGTGAAAACCCACTTCTACATGAAAGCCCAAAAAGAATTAACAAGGATGCTGGAACTCACATACTCAGAAACACAGCTGAAACGAGCATATTGTCTCGATATCAGCTTGAAATCTGTGTTAAATAGTAGGAAGTTGAGCAGAGACACACGTTTCTTAAAACATAAATTTTCTTTTAGATTTTATTCACTCATGTGGGAATTAGACATTTGAAAACATTTTAAGCTCGCCCTGTAAACTGGCTCATAGATTCTGGAGACGATGCGTTGACTAATTTTTGTTGTTTATTTGGGTCATCTATCTTCTAGGTAAGCTAGCATTTTATTTACTGTTGACACCAATATTATAAGTTTAGAGATTTTTGAGTGTTGTCTTTAATCCTCAATCACCTCTTGGTTCCCTTAGTACTTGAAGTACAATATACAGATGTTTTTGGAGAGAGTTTTAAGGTCCTGAAGATATTTTTTGAGAGGGAGCCCAAATCACGATTTACATAATGGATTTTGGTCTTGTAAAATCTACTCATAATTCTTGTTAAATTTCTGCACATTTTTCCTTCAATTCAAGTTTACCAAAGTTAAGAAATGGGGCTCATCTAAGATAAAAAGTAGGAACAGAGTGATTAAATTTCCCTTCTATTTTGATAAGGGCACTGGGTTAACATGCAAACGCCATAGTTGATGTCAGCGTCCCAAGTCAAAGATAAACACGGTATGTCTGCTTAGATTTCAGATTTGGGTGACATTTTTTTTTTGTTGTTAACGAATGTTTCTTTTTCTGCAAAAGAAAAGTTTTATCTTTCTTTTCTGCAAAAGAAAGGTTCCATGGCTTCAGGCCAAGAAAGATCTTTTCTTCCCTCTTTGCCTTTACTCTCTAACAAAAACAAAATTTCTTCTTTTTGTATTTATCTTTGTATTTTTTTAATGTCTTTCACTTACCTTTCATTATGACTTTTATTCCTCTTACTTTTGTGGAAAAAAAAGGATTCCTTTAAATTCATGTTTATTTTAGCTCTTTCCCTTGAAACATTTAAGTGAGTTCATTGCTGTGAAAGGTGCCAGGCTTCTTGGGTCTGATGTTGGAAGGCGCATAACTCTTTGTCTGTGTTTCTATGGACATTTAAAATGTGTTTTCTTTTGTTTGGGTGAGGTTTACTTTACCATTCCTGGTTGTTAAAAGAGTGGAGTAGATCCAGTCATTTGTTTGTGGAAGAACACGGTTATTATCTGTGTCCTTGGACGTCAGTTAATACTACCTTCAAAAAGACAGCTCACCACGTCAGCATCTCTGCAGTGAGACTTGGACCTGGGTTCATATAGCGTACTTTGGTGACTCTCTAAGCAAGCCTAACATATGCGGTAACAGACTCTCTTCTCTTTCAGCAGAGGAACAAAGTGGTCCTGGCTTAAGTTGGATCGTGGTCCCATACAGTGGATGTTAGTGACCTGACTGGAGCCAGCCCTGTGCCGAGGTAAAGACAGAGTCAGGGTGGGCCAGCTGTGAGACAGAAACAGCCAAGGCATGCAGGAGACAAGATTTCAGGGGCCGACTTCAAGAACCGCAAAGAAGCAAGGGTGGTGTGCACACCTGTAGCCCCAGCTACTCAGGATACTGGGGCAGGAGGAACACAAGTTTGAGGACAGACTAGGCAACTTAGTGAGATTCTGTCTCAAGATATAAATTCCAGGGATGTAGCTCAGTGACAGAGCCCTTGTTTACCGTGATCAAGGCCCCGGGTGCCATCCTCAGCACCAGGAAAAAGCAAAAATCTGCAAAGAAGCACATTTACAGAGATCAAAGCAGACCCGATGTTGCACACAGAGCAAGACACTGGGAGAGTGCCGCCTGAGGAGTTCTGCCTGTTCCTGGCCCCAGCCGCGTCTGCCTTTAGATTCTGTGCTGCCCCTTCCTCTGCTCTTAATAAAACCTCCTTCCCTTGAGCTTTTCTGTGTGGGACTCGTTTCTTTGCAAACAAATGCGCCCTGTCTAAAACAGGAGCCATTGTTGATTTTCAATGTAACCCTGAAACACTTCTTTTTGCCTAAGGAGAATAGATGTTTTAAGCTCAAAATGCGGTAAAGAGTGAAATCCGGCAAGGAAAAAGGAGCCTTGGGCCCCCCCGCCCCCTCGCCAGTCGCCAGTCCCCACCTCCCTGGCTGCAGTGTGCGTGATGGGCTTGGAGGGGTCACCACATCATTTCCCAGGGTCCCAGCACGTGCGGGAAATGAGGCTAATGGGCAACGGACCTAGCTGACGAATTCCATTTCCGTGCAAGCACGTCTCCTCCAGCACAGACAGATTCTGATTTTATTTAAATCCTACTCAGAATTAAATCCCTGGGACCCCAAGCTGAGAGGGAAAAGCAGGTGCAAGATGGAGAGAGGGCCGGATCCCAACCCAGTAAGTCCCACTGAAATGCCGCAGAGTGAGGTGGACTGCTAAGAGCCTTCCAGGGAGGTGGCAGGGGGCAGCCCTGAGGCACTCACAGGTACCTCGTGGGAGAAGGCAGAACGAGTGGCAGTTTTCTTGTGTTTGGTTTTCTTTCTGGACACATCTGTCTTCCAGTTACCAGCCAGTGTAATTAGGTTGCAGATTTTGTGAAGAACGAAAACCATCACCAATTTAGAAGGCTTTGGGGGATTTTAAGTGATTGTGGTCAAAATGTTCCTCTAGGCTGCCTTGCCACTAGGCCTTAAAAGCCAAAGACTGGAGTTAAAAATCCTGTGTGGATCCTAATAAGAACTGGAGAGTAGTTAAAATTGCTTGCTCAATTTCAGCACCTTCCCACCCCTGCCTCGTTGCTTGTCCCCCTTCCTAAGGGTATCATTCATTTCTTCAGGCTTCCTAGATAAAATCATATGTTACCTGATAAAATTCAGGGATATACCCCAAATTCTTTCACATCTAGGCACAGAGGATTAAATTAAAATACTCCGAGAAGCATGCAGTCAGCATAGGACAAAACCTGCAAGATAAATCAGGCCTACAATCACCAGGCTGCAGGAGACACGTGGGAGAGGCTGTCTATCAGTACCCTGCAGGAGGCACCTGGGAGGCCAGAGTCACTCTGCTGAGTTCAGCTCGCAGGGTGCACCTCATCTGCTGAGGCTGCATCTGGAGAAACGTCTGGCTACACTGGAGCCCGTCTTACTTAGAGAATGGGAGTCCCCAAGACTCGCAGGGCAGTAGCCTCCTGGCCCTCCCTCCATCCTCACTAGGAAAACAGACACACAGCTCACAAGTGGCCAGCATGGCAGCTTCTCAGAACGCCCCAGTGATCCAAGAGGGGAGAAGCAAATGCTCTGAAGAGCTTCGGGGTCAGGTAGGCCCCAGAAATTCACTAACGCTAAGTTCAGAAGGCCAAACAGAGCTAGAAGCAGCAATGAAATATTTCACCGATATTTTGCAATTGAAGAAATGACAAAGAGCAGAGATTGGGAACGATGAAAGGTTCTCAGCAACACAACGCCTCCTTTCCATGCTACCAGAGATCCTATGGACCCCAAAATCCCCGTCTGCACCTCGGCTGCCATTCCCACCTCGCACCCTGGACAGCACACATCAGTGCCCTCAGACCAAAACCAAAGGAACCACAGTGCGAAATCCATCTGAGGTTTGAAGTTAGGAGGAAGCGAGAGGCCAAAGGCTACGGTAAGAAAGGAAAAGCAAGCCGAAGGGTGAGCGAGTTATCAGCATGTATCATGTAACTCACAAGAGTGGCCGGCCAAGGAGTCACAGGGTTGTCTATGTCTTGTTGCTATCTCACTTGTGTTTTTCACTTTTTTCCGAAGAGCAGGAAACAGGTCTTCAGGATACATACTTTCCATATGAAGAGCATTCAAAAACCAATTCTATGCCTATAAAATTCAGGAGTCTCTGACTGTCATTTCTGTTCCCAGTAGGCAATGCAGCTAGGCATATAGTATAATCCCCTGTGTCATGATTCTTCCAGAAGAGATTTGCGGAAATGTGTTTTGAGCATACTTCCACGCTCATTTAACTGCACATTGGTCAGGAAGCTTCGCTCCATACCCTTTGAAGCCCAGAGGAATTTTCACTGTGCAAGAGTGGGAGGAGTTTCCAGGGATGGAAGCTCCAAGTTTCACCACAGAACAAGCACCTCGGGGAGAATCACTGTTGAGCCAGGGCCATTTGGGTTCTGCTGCTAATCCACACGCGGTGTAGTGCTGACAGCCCCACACTAACTGTAAAAAGTGAGGCTCTCTGGGGTTTCTTTTGTGAGAGACTTGGCTGCCTCTACTTTCTCTGCCCATAAGCTGTAGGCAAAGCAAGACCACCAAGTCCCTCCAACACGTACCCTGGTTTGTTTTAGATAGAAATGAAGATGTGTTCTATAGAGTTCATTGAGGTCAGCTACTCTATACATATGAATTTTCAAGCATTTTGGTCCTCGTGATCAGTAGCTGGTTTTCTTCTCATTTCCGTCTTCCTCATTTTTCCGAGTGTTCTTTTAGTGAAAACCATGTAACAAAAGCGGAAACACCTGATACCATCACACTTGGTTCTGCGGCCAGTAACCACTGAGAAAACCATTTGTAAGAAGGCTATTATTTCATTTATAATCTGCTTTCCTGATTGCTTTTAACTAACTCAAAGAGTAGATGCACTAAGGAAGAAAGGTTTGTGACCCATCTGTTGAGTGTATAATTTCCTTTTCATTGGCTAGCACGGTCCAATAAAAAAAATATTATTAGGTGCCCTAACTCAATCAGCAAACAAATGACAGGCAGATGGTCTTCAAAAACAATACTGGTCATGAATGCCGCAGAGCGACAATGTGGGCCCCAGCTTTTAGGCAGCCTTTGTCTGAAAACTCTCCACTGGGTTAAGTGATGCACAATGCGACTGAAAGAGAGAGAAGCTGTGTGTGAATGAGAGAGAAGTTAACGGCCTCCAAAGTGTTCTATCAAAGGCTATGATAATTTTATTGGGAGTAGCAAAAAAAAAAAAAGAATGAAAGAAAGAAAAAAGAAATAGAAAGAAAGGGGAAAAAAGAGCATCCTACTAAAATAATGTACCCCTGTGATAGTGCTGAAATCTGAAGGATCAGGTTGAAGTGATGTGTCTATTCTAAATCTTCATTTTAGTCTGAGTTTTTTCTTCCTCTATTGGGGCCTTTATGTGACAGAATTTTCTCAAGTTGTATTTCAGCTGAGCAATGCAACTTTGTGAATAGAAGTGGTCATATGAGAGGACTTTACTGGTTGAATGGAAGAAGCAAAGGAGAAAGAGGGAACAAAGGAAGAAAGGAAGGGAGGGAGAGGTGAAGGAGGGAAAGAAGAAGGAAAAAAGAAGGAAGGAAAGAGGGAAAGAAGGAGCGAAGGAAGGCAGGCAGCAGGCAAACAGGCAGGCTTGTGAAAGATTTTTAAAATTTTGAAAAATCAGAGAGATTAGAAATTGCCATGAGGAGCTGGGAATTTAGCTCAGGTAGTAGAGTGCTTGCCTAGCAAGCACAAGACCCTGAGTTCAATCCCCAGCACCCAAAAATAAAAAGAAACTGGCATGAGTGATTCCAAAGTCATGAGGAGATGTATAATCTAGTGAACAGGAACTAGGTCCAGGTCCCACAGAGCCCGCCCACCACCCTTCAGCATGCACCTCGGTTCTTTTGGTCAAGAGTGGTAACCAGATATAGGTGGACCAATCCACATATCTTTCTTATGAGTGGTGACAGGCCTGGCTCTGCGATAAATTAAGATTTACCATGAAATCTGTGATAGATTTAAACCAAGTCCTTCATCTCGGAAGCGACCTAAATCTTATCGACTCAACTCTGTAGTTAATCCGTGTTTGGTAGAACCTCTGGGCTGATATCTCTGACTCTTAAAAGAGAACAAAAGCACAGTTATATCTGGTTGGTATTCTGCAAGATTTTTCCTTGTAAAAATAATGCAAGTTTATGATAAAAAAAAAGTTGAAAAGAACAGAAAAATTATCAAGGAACAGAAAACAATTACACAAAACCCCATCACCTGTAAGAACTCAGCTAATAATGTGTAATAGGTCCTCTCAAAATTTTCCTTTGTGGTTTTTACATATTTGAAAATATATTATTTTTCATTTTTAATTTAACCATTATAAAAGCTCTTTGTAAGTTATTTTATACAGCTGTGTAATATGTCACTGTTTGTACGGAATAAAATCTTTTTTAACATCCGAAAAAGAATTGTATAGGGCTATATGTCCTGTTCCTTGCCAGCTTTATAAATTTGGGAAAGTAATATAACCTGAGCCTCAGCGCTATGAAAATTAAATTAAATAATCCCTGTAAAGTGTGTAACATATAGTAAACACTTAGTAAAAGGTACCAATGATGATGATGATAACTTGTGAATTCAAATTTTTTTTTTTTTTTTTGGTGCTGAGGATTGAACTCAGGGTCTTGTGCTTGTGAGACAAACACTCTAACCACTGAACTAAATCCCCAGTCCCATGAATTACAATTTTTGTTCACATTTCACCTGATTGCCTTAGGATTCCTAGATAAGATCAGAGGAATTGAACACAGTTAAAGTTCTTAATCCATACTATAAAATTCTTTTATGTATATTGTAATCATTTATAACTCGTGTGAAATATACCAAGGTCTTGTCTACAGTGACTTTTTTTGATACTGGAATTGAACCCAGGGCCTTTACACTGAGCTGCATTTTTATATTTTATTTTGAGATAGGGTCTCACTAAATTGACCAGGCTGGTCTCAAAGTTGCAATCATCCTGCCTCAGCCTCCCAGAGTGCTGGCTTATGGGTATGCACCACCACACTGATACACTGACTCATTTTTAAAAATTGTTTTTGTTTATTTGACCAGTTAAAATTTAAAATATGGCATCTCATTGTTCATTACTCACTAAATTTGGAGTTTTTAAACTTTTTTCAATGCATGTTAATCCTTTACATTGTCTTTCCTGTGTGTGTGTTCATGTAAATTAGTGAATTTTCCATTCGTATTTTTTACTGTCTGAGTCAGTTTAATTCCTTGTTCCAAATCATTCAGAGACACACCTGTAGCATGTCCCTAGTGCTACCTCATACCCCACACCACAGATCACTGGAACATCTTTCTCAATCCATTTGACCTCTCTCTCTGTCTCTCTCTGCCTCTCTGTCTCTGTCTGTCTGTCTCTCAGCAGGAGCTAACCTTCTCAGACAATATGCATCACAGTCTTGAATAATCTGGAGAATCTTACTGAAATGCAGATTCTTCATTTCTAGTAAATTTCTAGGTAACAGCAAAGTTGTTAACTTCTCTATCTACTCCATGTGGGTTACTTGGGAGTGTCTTGTGCTTGACCCAGCTATTAGCCCAACAAAAGCATCTTTCTTTATAATTGCCCTTTGCAAAAGGAGAAAGCTGTGAGTAGAAGGACTCCGGGGGAAAAGAGCTGGCCACCAAGAGGCCTCCTGCATGTAGGTGCCCACAGCCCGAGGTCTGAGGCCACCATTTTCCATCGCAGCAGCTGGACTGGTGTCGGGATTCCGCTTGCCACTTCTCAGTTGACTTTGGTTATACAAGACTGTGGACACGCTGGCATCTAACAGTTCGTCTGCCATGATCTACTCATCCTCAGAGATCATTGTGGATTCTGGTATCTTGCTGACCTCTCTGGCCTTGTTGCCCACTAGGATACCTAACCATGCTTAAGATAATTAAGTTTTATCACCTGGTTTCAACCATTCTGGAATCCTGTTCCAGCACCCCCCACTTTACGGTGACAACTTTGTCAACATAGCCTGGAAATAAAGCTACCCCTCTTCCTCCCGAAGGTGCTAGAGGATTCCATTTTGCCTCTGCGATGGATGAGTCTGTGTTCTCACATAGCTGACCCTTTCTAACGCTCCCACAGCTTGGGGCCTTCTGACTCCCTCCTTCAGCACTCTGCCAAGGCAGTTTCTGTGTCCCCAACCTCTTTGCCACATCTAAGGGCCAAGAAACCATTACAAGACCCAAGGAGGACCAGCTCCAATTGTCCCTGCCAGTGTCTTGGATTTTGAGTCTCCAGTGAGAGCTCCCACACCCATGAATTTTCCTCTCGCCAGCCTTAGATTCCGTCCCCTTCCCAACCACCTGGGTCCAGCAAACTTTATTCTCACAAATGTCATTCAGCTCTGAAGCCAGGACAGGCAGGTCTTTCCTCATAGAGCAGGGACAGTATTTCTCTATGTGAACAGTGCCAGTACCTGTCACTCAGCCTGGCTGCGGCATAGGAACAGCCCTCCATGAGCCATCTGCCTCAGGTGATTTCTGTAGGGTCCAAGGGCAGTGAAGCTGTTACCCCCCTATAAGAGGAGGTGGCCAAACTGAAAGATTAGGGGAATATGGGGTTTGCCTCTTTCACTATCCATGCAAAAGTTATTTATTTCCCTGGCAGGGCTCAAGATTCCATTTTTTCACTATCAGGACCCTGACTTTGGCATAAGAATCATCTTGTCTATATGCTCAGTGTTCTTTGCAGTTCAACTACCTTTATGGTTAGATCCTGGATGTGCTTTTCCAGTGGCTGAAGAAGGTACGAATCTCCTTAATTATTACCTCAGATTTTCGTATCATGCCCAGCATTTTCTCTTTTCAAGACACTTAAAGGAATTATCAAATACCGACCCAACTACCATTATGGTTACGGTTACTGTAGAGTTCATATGAACCTTATGGCCGCCATATGCCCTCTGACCTCCTCATGCCAGTCAAGTGCCACAGCCTCAAACACATACCTCACCTCAGGCCACTGTAGTGAGGTCTTCGTAGCTGCACTGCCACTCCATGCCATTCACCCACAGTCAACAATAGGAGATTGGGAACGCAGCCCCCCTAAAGTCTCATCCTAAAAGTCTGCTTTCTGGAAACTTCCCTGGTATCAACTGTCTTTGCCTGATGTTCCCTGAAAATGGAGGCTGAGACAGGTAATTTGCTAAGAATATGATTCTGGAGTTTGACTGTCTTTGAGTGAATGAACAAGGAAGGAAGGACAGCCCATATAAGGATGTAGTATTATATGAACCACTTTTACAATTTTTCACTTCCGTGCAACCTTCTGAGGACTCTTACAAAGTATGTCTCCAGTTTGGCAGCCCAGAAGGTGAAAGAGAAAAGCAAGTAACCTTCAGTGCCCCTGCCTGGTTGCTCAGGACCACCCCATAGGAACTGACTCCCTCACACTTCCAGGCTGGGTAAACATAAGCCCTCGGCAGGTTCTAGTGGGTATCTGAGAAGCCCTGGACTGCTTTCCTGGACAGGACGAAATGCACTAGAGATTGGGTAGTCGTGTTATCTTCTTTAGATAAATGGCATGTGCTCTTTACATAATTTTCCGGCATTTGTCAAGATGAGAAGAGTGGATAGAAAATTAAAATTACTAGACTTTATTTTGAATGATATATCGATTGGGAGAGACCTGTCTGCAAAGTTAATGGTCCATTTTCCTCTAGTCTAAGTCTTTTCTCAACAGGACAATGGTTTTCCTCTTTTACAAAGCTTGGCTCTGCTGTGATGATAGGTTAAGTCCCAGCTCGTTTGTTTGTTTTAGCAAATTGCAGCTTATTCTCTGAAATGTTCAATTTTAAAGGTTTTTGGCCAAGGTTTCGAAGTTTCTCTTTAAAAAGAAATACTACTCTGCTTCTTCCAGATCCTTAATCCACTAACAGTGTTCATTTCCAATTAAAGAGCCTCCTTCTCCCTCCTCCTTTTATTCTTTTCCCTTCTCAGCCTCCAGGCCCTCACTAAGGCAGCTCCAGTGTCCTTTTAGCTTTTCAGGCTGGAATTAGAGTGCTGGGCAAAAAGAAAATTTAAGTCACCATTACTCGCATTTAAATACCTATTATTAAAATGCGCACCAGGGAACATTCATCTTCGATTCCAAAATTTTATAAGAACAAATGTGGGGAGCATCAGAATATTCATTAGGAGTAGGAGAAAATAAAATGGGCCTGGGAGACAGATCTGTGAAGTGTGGACGTGTGTAGCTAGCACACGAGCTGACGCCTCTGAGCGTTAACACATGGTGCCTCCATCAAAGGTCTGTGTATGCAACTCAGCTGCTGGGCTGACAGAAGATTTGGGGTTGTTAACACACACTTCATTAAAATACCAGCTAAAATCCAAGTTTGAAATCCCACAGTTTGTGTTAGTTGATAAAACTCAATTGCTTCTAATTGCTGTTAGTGCAGCTTTAAAATAATATTTTGTTGTAATCAAGGATTCAATATGACAAGGGAGAGTTGGCCTGCTGAACTGGAAATACCAGGCCAGAGAAAATGTGTGCACACACGGGCCTCGTGGCTCCACCTCACTAGTTATTTCTAAAAACTTTCCAAGCATCCTACAAAGAAAAATGACTAGTCTTTAAATGAGTTCCAAAAGGGTGGGGACATCATTTATATCTCTGATTACTCACTATGGTTGAAGAGAAGGAACACGATCTTAAATGGAACAGGCAGCACTATGTTGTTTTCTGGTCCCTTCGTGGAGCATGCATCAGAACTAACCAGCATCTTCTTTCCATATTCCTGTTTATCCCCACTACACAACCCCTAAAAGATTGTCAATAGCGGCACACTTGATCAGATGAAACATACTCAAATACTGGAAGTTACTGGACTTAGCATTGGAGAAGAAAGGGGAAACCTAGCACCAATCTCTCCCACTCAGTGCAATCCAAGAATATGGGTCTTCTTAAGATTCTTCCACTAGGCTGAGTCGAGTCTCACTTCCTAGCCTTCTTGCTCGCTCCTGCCCACACTCCCTACCCTACCTAACCAACTCCTCCTCTACCTTAAGTCTCAGTTTCAACCCTGGTCCTGAAAGGAACCTTCCCTGACCTTCCATGTTTAGATTAGCGCCCCAGCATATATACACTGTCATCACAGCCTGCACGCTTCTTTCACGGCACTTTGATCACAATTGATTATTTGCATAACCATTTGTTTAATCTACTTTCCCTATTAAGGTCTAAAGTATAGGCATCTCTTTATCCTATCTTTTCTACGACCCTGTCCAAAGTACACGAAATATGGTAACGAATTGCCTAAGTGATAACAAAGATTAGGAAATTGAAGTGATTTTTATTAAGTACAGAGAAGAAAGAATAAGATAGCAACAGAGAAACACTGACTAGGCGCAAAGTAAGCTGGTGAAACAGGTCTCACTCAACCAGAAAGACAGGAGAATCTGCACATCCTCTTGGTAGATACCTCCAGGGAAACTATACACTTTTGCAGAAATCCAGGTATGTAGATTGATCAACCATTCTCCACGATGACAGTCCTAACCGTCTATGTTCCATCACACATGAATGTGTGTCCCGCAGTGGCCCACGTTGGGAATACTTCTACTTCTGTCCAGCAACTTCTGGACATGCACTGTCATAAACTCCATCCTAAACCCTAGCATCATACTTTATCCGAGACGAGTAACTGGTATAATCTCCCCCTTCAAGTTTCCGTCAGTGGAGGCTAAACATGAAGATGATAATGCTTATAAGAATGACAAGTAGAATTGTGAGGCAGCATCCTTTGGGTGATTGATATCTTTCTTACCTTTTCAGGTAGTAACTTCCTGTTTGTTGGGAATGAGTCTCCCAGTGGCCCCCAGAGGCTCTCTATTCTCTACTAGCCAGGCTATTCAGATGCTCACTCCCTAGAACGTGACTCTTCAGCAAAGTAGTAACAAGGTAGACAATCAACTGAGTTCATTTGTTCTAAGAGAAGCCCCTGGAAAAACTCTTAAGGTAAATCAAAATTTTGAACCCACACTTTGAACTGCCTGAGCTTCTTCCATACCTGAACCTGGATCTCCTGGTCAGGCTATCCACTGCATTTGTGTGATTATTTTGACTTTCCTAAGTTATCTTTGAGTCAAAGATATAGAAATTTTCTAAAATTGTCTTGTTTAAGGAACTTGTTATTAATATATTTATGTTGCAAGTATTTCTGTGTTTAAATATATTTCTTTAAGATTTATTTCAAAAGCCTTTATAGTCATTGCCTATTTTTTCAGCACATAGATATACATAATGATAGAATTTGGGGACAGAAATTTTCCAAGAAAAATTTCGTTCCAACTTAAATCACAAATGCTTACCTATATTTGAAAGTGTGTATTCACAATCTATATTAGACAGGTATGCTACATGAATAAGCACCCCATGATTCAGGGATTTAAAGCCATAAACAACTATGTATTTTTGCTTCCACATCTGTGGATCAGCATGTCTACACTGAGTGCTTGATCCGAGCGGCAGGACAAGCTGGACTTGGCTCCTGGCTGTGGCACTGGATCAAGTCTACACTCCAGGTGTGGGCATTCTGGACCCCACCTGATGAGAAGTGGTCATTCTTCATGATCACGGCAGAGATGAGAAATGGCACATCCACCTGCCTTGGGAACTTTCCAAGTCTTTGCTTCTCTCATGAATGCTTCCATCCTGTTGTAGCAAGCACATAACAGGACCAAGTCCAGTATTACTAGTGGTGGAGGCAAACATATCCCATATACACAGGGGAGAAGTGAATATTTCCTGAGCTATAATCCAAACTGTCATATAAACCAGCGATACATCTGAAGGAGATACCTTGCTTATGTACATATGATTGTTGTGCCGATAAGATGCAAGGAGAATTTAATTTGACTATGCATAAATTCAAGGTAGCAGAAATGACACTGACACTGGCAAACAGCTAACGAATTTGTCCAAAATCTAAGGCCAGAGCTAAGCCTGCACTTTTTCCTGGCCTAACTTGCTCAAAGTTGCAGAACTTCACAGTGTTACAGCTATAGTTTAAGCCAGACTCTCAATCCGCTGTCGGGTTCTGAAGCGCCACTCGGTGCACACTGCGTCTCCTGGGGTCTGAGTTGAGAAAGTCTGGGTATTCTGTCTTCAGATGAATTGAAGCATTAAATATTTACTTTGTTCCATGCTTTAAGCCAGAGTGTTTATTTCATTTTATCCTTAAATCTAATGATGCCAGAGGAATTTACAAGAATTTACAGAAAAGGAAAGAATTGTTCAGGAATTTTAAGAATGAACTTTAAAAATATTTAAGGATGGGCAGGTAGAAATCCTAAAATTTGAAACCAGCCCTGTCTGACCACACCAACACACCTTTGCTATCAAAATATATAACCATCCCAAAACACTTAGCAATCAGGGTGAAGGCTGGTGCCTGATACCATGTATCTTGATACAATAATTTCTCTATTATTTCTCTGGCAACCATACTTTCAAAAGCATAAGGCTTATTTTAATACATAACAACTGGTCAAAATGTTTACATATAAACTGTCTAACAGATCCTGATTACTATAAGTATATGATATGAATTCTTATGAATTCAATGACCACCTGTGATGTTTTCTAATAAGAGAGAGTGGGCCCTATGAAATATTTTAAATACATTGTCTATCATTAAGTAGAAAATTAGACACAGTAGAGGTAAGAGGGTGTGAGAGGGAAGGTGGATATGATCAAAGCGTGTTCTATGCATTAATGAAAATGTCACAAGGAAACCCATCATTTTGTATAATTAATATGTGCTAATAATTATGATAAAAAGAAAATTATATTGCAAAGGGGAAAGAAGTCTGGATGTCGATCAGAACATTTCATTTACGTTTTCCATTATCCCTGTTCAAGGAACAAGGTTGCCTATCACTAATGAAATAATAATAATAAAATTTGCTTTTAGAAATTCTTAGACACCATCCACAGATTATAATCAGGACTTTAAAAAACTGACGTATTAGCAACTCCTTTCACATTATTGTGTTTTTATAGACTTTTAGTTAATATGGTAAAGTTATAGCAAGATGTGCATTTGAATATGTCTTATGTGTAAGAATAACTTCAATGATAATCTGTGTGGATTTTACTTAGCTTTTCATAGAATCTTAAACCAGCATTGGTTATCCTTTAAATAAGGATTCATTTTTAATCACTTTATATGCTGATTGATTACAAATAGAATGATTACATCAAAATAAAACAAAATAAATAAATAATGTGTTACCCCAATGTAAGGTAACTGGATAGAAAAATCAAATCACCATTAAGAGCTGAAGTTCTCATGAGGAAATCTAAGAGATCATGTGTACAATGTGGAGGCAAGAAAGACCTTAAGACTGGACATTCAGAAGCATTTAAAGAAAAACACATATATTGTGCTATGTAAAAAACTAACATGTTTGTGTAGCAAAAGGACTATGAACAATATCAATGACAAGTGGTCAGTTTGGGGGCTGGATTTTCAAAGGAGGGAGCAGAGGTATAACATCCATAGTAAGCAAAGGGCTCCTGCAAGCCAACAAGAAGGAGATAATCCCACAGAAAAATAAACAAGGACATAAAGAGCTAATTCATAGATGAGCCAGTTCAAATGGCTGAGTAGTATAGAAAATAATCTTCAAACTAGCTAGGAGTGCTAATTGAAGTGAGAGTAAGGTAGTACTTTAGACTCATAGATGGGAAAACACTTACAATCAATATGCAGGAAAATGATACCTATAAAATGGCTTTAAAGTTTTAAATTACGTCTTAAAGAACTTAAATCAGCTTTTTTGGGAAGCAGTCTTTCAAAAACCTATTACAGGGGTCGGGGATTTAGCTCAAGTGGTAGAGCACTTGCCTAGCAAGCACAAGGTCCTGAGTTCGAACCCCAGCACCCAAAAAACAAACAAAAATCTATTACACCTGCACGCACATTCAGGAATCCCATTCTTAGAATGCTATCTTTTAGAAATATAACCTGTTCATATTGAGAGATATTTATTATAATATTTTTGCTAGTGGCAAAAAAACCCCAAAAGACAAAAAAAAAATTGAAAAACAGAATCATGTATCAAGAGAGAAATGTCTTGACTATGTTGCAGAATATATTTTCCTTGAAATATTATACAGAAATTTTAAAAAAAAGAAATAAACTTGTATTTCTGTACTTTACTGGGGAGAAAGAAAAGTCAAGGGAAGAAATGTGTAAATAAAACAATACCACTTGAAGAAAGACACAATGCTCTGAAACACTATATTTGTGTTTGTGTGTGTGTGTGTATATCTGTGTGTGTATTATAGAGCAGTGCAATAATATGTAAGAATTGTTAAATGGGTTTGATCATAACAAGGGGTTATAAATTAAGTGAACAGGAAGAAAGGGAAACTAAAAAAAAGAAAGAATAAAATATATAAAGAATAATATAATGAGATTATATTCATAAATTTTATTGGTCAGTTTTCCTGTCACTGGGAGAAAATAACTCCACAATTAGAGGGAGGAGAAGTTTAATTTGGCGCATGGTTCCAGGGGTTCCTGTCTGTCCATGGTCAGCTGGCTCCAGAACTGGGTCATCATGGTGGAAAGCTGCTCACTTCATGTTGGCCAGGAAGCAGAGCAGTTTGGGAAGCACCAAAACAGAAGGGGCCTGGGACAGGAAGCAGCCCCCAAGGTCATGCCCCTCATGGCTCACTTCTTCCAAGGGGACCCCATCTCCTGATAGCCATCCCACTATGAACTCATCAATGAGTCAGCCTACTGATGACTTTCGTGCCCTCCAAATCTAAGCATCACTCCAGCAGTCTCTTCAACACATACATTCAAACAAGTACGTACATTTTTACATATGGCAGTGTATGTATAAACAAATACAAAGGAGAAATTTTAAAATTCATTGTTTTTAATGAAACGAGCCCACTGATGGGCTGGGCATAATGTGTTGTTCAAAAAACCTACGTCCCCCAGAACTTCAGAATGTGACTATTTGGAAATACAATCTTTGTTAATTAGTTAAAATAAGGCTCTAAACTTAATGACTGGTATTCTTCAAGAAAGCCTTGTGAGGACCCCCAAGGTGTGAAGACAGAGGGAGACAGCAAAAAGACCCCGTCACAGGCTGGAGGCCACCAGGCACTCCAAGAGCCAAGGAAGGATTCTCCTCCAGAGCCTTCAAAGAAAGCCAACACTTTTATTTTTGATTTCCACCTTCCAGAACATGGAGAAAGTGCATTTCTATTGTTTTAAGTCACAAACATTATGATAATTTGTTAATACAGACCTAGGAAATCAAGGCAACCTCATAGCATAGATTTTACGTTTGGTCACCTGCAAATCTGCAAATCATTAATCTTGACTGTCTCAAGAAAGAGGGAAGACAATGAAATCCTGCCACACGGGAAGCTTCATACCCATCTTGTCCACACATGGATCTCCAGCAAGGTGCAGCAAGGCCAGACAGCAGGTGCTGAATAAATTTTATAGAATAAATGAAATCATAAATGTATAAAAAATATACATAGCCCCACACTTTTGGACTTTGAAAATAATTGGAGTCCTGTGTGTTGTTCATTTGAGGCCACCTTATGAGAATATGCTTTTTCTCTATGTTCACTGATTTTTATTCAACTTGAGTGTTAAAGTGCAATCTCAATGTTCCATGAGTCTGAAAATACCAGGGGGAAAAAACTGTGGCTGTAGAACTGGAGGCAGCAGAATTTAAGAAGGAAATCTAATCCTTTTGTTGGCACAGGGGTGCCAGCTCTTTCAAAATTTCTTTAAATCATTCTCAGAAGTATTAATAATGCTGAAATAACCTAACTACAGGATACGCAGAACACTTTTGACCAGCTGCGCCTATCCAACCGCTTCTCCAAAAAGTCAGCTTGTGTTACGTTGTGTAATAAATTGTTACAGAAACCTTTCTAGAACATAAAAGTTATTCTGGCATCTGGCTGAAGGTTACTGTTAGCATTCTGGAAGAATTTCAATAGGAATAGAAAGGCTGGGGAAGTGAGTAAAGTCATTTCAGAACCATTCTTGAAGGGTAATGCCTGCGTTCCAGTGGGATTTCAGCGCTCGGCTAGAGGGCAGCAAAATTATTGCTGAAGTATTCCTCGTGGAGAGCTTTAACCTCATGGCCGAAGTGTATTCAAAACAATTCTGCTGTGATAGTAAAAAATATATATCCATGCTGTGCATTCCCAGAAGAGCGTTTGGGCCTCCTTATTCACAGGAGCCAAGAGCTGCAAAACAACTGAGAGGGTAAATTGGTAAAGTGCTACCGCAGAGATTTTGCTCTGAATGCTGGCTAGGGAAGCCCTGTGGTCCAAGAAGGTTAGAAATATTACATGTTTTACAGGGTGTGTGTCGAAATGAATAATTCATAGAAAAATGCTCCTAACTTGATTCAGGTACGATTATATGATAAAGTAAGAAAAAATACCAGATGAAATAGTCTTTTTTATGTGATCTTTCTGCAGAATTCCTAAATTAATCCTCCACATATATTCCATACACAGAACAATATAAGGCACTGGGGAGACACAGCAATTGTATCCCATGTTAATTAAGTATGTCGGACATAATATGGTCAATAAATATTTATTTAACATCTACCTAGTGAGTGCTAAATCCACTGTAAAACACAATCTGTATTAGTCAGCTTTGCATCAACACAGTGAGATACACGGAGCTGAATTTATTTTTTAAAGTTTTTGGCTCATATTTCCAGAAATTAAAATCAAAGAAAGGGTGGGCTCATTGCTTAGGACTCTGGGGATGATGGCACATCATGACAGCCACATGAACAGGACAGGAAGGTCACATTTTAAGCCCTGAGTGAGAGACAGAGAAGGGAGCCCACAGTCCACTTTGAGCACAGGTCCCCAGTGTACTAAGCACCTCCAGAGGCTACTCATCCTACAGCAGTGGATGGTGGCGGTGAACCTGTGGCGTGCGTGAGGCAGGGGCACACAGACCATCTCTGTTAGCATACCGGCCAGGTTGCCCCAGCATCGCCCCAGCAGCTGAGCATTGGATGACAGCGCACAGTGGGGCCACGTACATGCTTAGAAAGGAGTAGTGGCACTAGGCAATGACCTCAAAAGCCACGACTCTGAGCTTTCACATGGGAGGTCATTGTGCTGCCGATATATACGCATTTGCTTAGACTGGCTGTGAGTTTTAAAACATTCGTTTTTATTAAGGCGAGAGTTTAGCTTTAAGTTTTCTTATGAAAAAATGAAATTTAATATTCAAGATTTAGCAAAGAGATGTTCTAATTAAGAGACTGAGATTCTTTCAATGCTGTGCTGTCCCCCTGGCATATTTGACTCTGCAGCATCATATTTAGTTGTTTGTGAAAAATTTATGAAAACAAGAGCAAGTATGCAAAAAATATATATATAGAGAGAGAGACACACACACACACATATGTCTGCTCAGGCAGGTTGTGATTTTAGCAGAAGCCCCCACAGGGTAGGAAATGCACTCGGATGCCTTTTCCAGAGCAGACCAAAAGCTGGTGGTCAGTGGAACATTGCCGCCTTGTGCTGGTGGTCAACAAATTCAGGAGGACCCCCAGCCGAGAATCACTGCTGTGGACTGTTGAGTCCGGGACTATCCAATTCTTTAGTGTTAACTAATAGTGTTAGCTATTTTTGGTATAGGGATGAATTTGTAATGGGTGTTTTTTTTTTTATTTTGTTTTTGTAGATGCCAAGTTTTGAACACCAAAAAACGACCACAGCAAAAAAAGCAAAACTGAAAACACAGTGAAAGATTGTTCTAAGAAACCTGGACAGAGTCAGCTGGAGCCACTGAACGCAATGGCCAAGAGTTATGTGTGCTGTGCAGGGAAAGTGTTGTGTGTCACACATCAAGTGTCAGAGGTCTTCGATACCAACCACAAAAGTGTCGCCGAACTTGGTGATTCTGAGAGGAAAGAATTTCTTTAAGGGAAAACAAGGAAATATCATTCTCGGTGTCTCAGTTTTGGCAACTATCTTTCCAAAACAAACATCTGACTGCCACCAGCTTTCAAATTTCACTGTGCAGAGCAAAACATGGTAAGCTCCTCTCTGATGGGGATTTTATCAAAATGGCCATGTTGTCCGGGAGCAATTCTCTTTTTCATGATTTCTCAAACAATGATAAAATTAAGCACCACATCTCCGAGATGCCACTTAGCAGAAATACTGCTGAAGATTGAGTCCTGCACACAGCAAGTGTCGTCAGTCAGCAGCTCAGCGCTGACTTACAAAAGGCAGCCTGTCACTCCATGTTCCTGGATGACAGCACATATATAAACAATCATACAAGGCCAGCAGTAATTTTGTCTTATGCTGTTGGTGACATCATGAGAGAGGAGCTGGTGAAACTGGCATGTTTGCCTGGAAGAACACAGGAATGGGCATCTACAGTGCTATGATGGAGGCTCTTGTGTCCCAAGACATAAGACCAGAAAAAGTGGTTTTGATTATTAGTGACTGGGCATCTTGCATGGTGGGGGCAACATCTGGTTTCATACAGTTATTTTTTTAAGAAGCAAAATATCCAGTCATTCGATTTCGTTATATTATACACCAAGAAGCTCTTTGTGCCAGGGAGCAGGAAAAAATTAGATGATAATCTCAAAGATGTCACAAAAATGGTGAATTACATCATGGCTCATGGTCTTAATTTTTGACAGTTTCAAGCACTTCTCGATGAGGTTCAAGTCCAGTGTGATGCTTTACTTATGTACAATAATGTCCAGTGGCTGAGCAGAGGAGAAATCCTGGAGAGATTTGTAGCCTCCTTGGATGAAATTAGGCTGTTTATGAATGAAAAGGGGCAGGAATATCCACAGCTCACCGATACAGCCTGGTTTAACAACCTCATGTTTTTTACAGATTTTACAGTACGCTTCAATGTAATGAACAAAAAAACTACAAGATGTAGGAAAAACAGCAGAAAGGATGTTTTGTGATATCAAAACATTTGAGAGAAAACTTCAGGTTTCTGAAAAAAGACCCTGAAAGTGGGCAGCTAAAATATTTTCCAAATCTAAAACTGCATTTAGAAAATTCTACAGCATTTGCAGATAATCTTACAAGCCATCAGGTAATCTTCAAGGAAGTTTTTAGCATTGTAGCAGCTGCAAAGGAGAATTTTAATAACAGATTTTAGATTCTGTAAGATGGAGACAACCCTGGGTATTCTTACTTCTCCAGGTAAAGCCAAATTTGAAGAACTTGTTCTTTCCTGCTCACCTGGCTAGATTTTGGAAATCTGGAAATGGAGCTATTGAAATTTCAAGAAAGTTCTATCTAGAAAAATAAATTTCATGACTGGTGTGCGACACTGGAGAAGACAGAGAAGATAGAATGTGAAAGTATAACAAAGGACATCACAGTTGGTAGTTGTGAAAATGAAATCCTTGCAGTGTGGAATTCTCTGCCAAATAATTTTAAGTCAGTGAAAGCCCCTGGGATTGCTTTTCTGGCTTTGCTTGGCTCGGCTTATGCTCGTGGGCAACTGTTTCAACTTTAAATTTTATCAGATACGATACAAGAAACAGATCAACCCATGACCTGAGTGCTGAATACGTTGCTCTCAAACTAAAGAAGTATGAGCCAAGGTTTGACAAATTAACAGCAAAGATTACAGTAATTGTGCAAAAGCACACCAAATGCAAACTTTAACCTGTCAATATAAAGTTATCTATGTATCATGGAAGGCTCTGTTATTGTGTTTTTCTTTAAAGACCAAAGATGTTAATGCATGAGCTGTTTTTTCTAAACTAAAACCTCAGTATTCAGGTCAAATCACAGTGTTGGCACTTGGCGATAAGTGAGTGAGTTTTGGATTGCTTTGTTGACGCTTGTTTCTAAGAGGTTCACCATCACTGTCCTACAGGCTCTAAGGTCCTTCCCAACAATGCTTCTCAGCGGCCACACCGGTCATCATAATGGACCCTTGGGGACAACTCAGACCACGTCCAACCACAGCATAGTCCAAAGTAAGGGAGCCATCTAAAAGGAATAAACTGAAGTTGACTGTGAAAATGGAGCATTTAAAATCTGTGTTAGATGGCTTGGTGGGGCAGCCAGGGAGCCTCAGACCATTCTTCCTGATCCTAGCCCGAACTCTCCCATCTCCACAGTTCAGGACACTGTTTATGCTTCACGAGGTCTGGAAAACATTCCCAGTGAGGCCATCTGCTTGCTCTGACCTCTTGCCATTTACTCCCACTCACCCTGCTTCAGCTAGTTCCTTGGCTTCGGAGTGTTGCCTGGGAAACTACCTTAAGTGGCCCCACATCTCTGCATTTGGCATGTTTCTCACCATCTTTTAGGTCTCAGCTACAGTGTTTCCCCCTTAGAAAGACCTCCATGACCTAGTCTATAAAATACGTGTCAGTCATTTTCCCATCACCAGAAAAAAATACCCAACTCCCAAGATTTGAGGGAAGAGAGCTTTATTGTGGCTCAGGCTTTCAAAGGTATCAGTCCACAGTCAGCTGGCTCTAAGGCCTAAATGGCATGATGGAAGGGCCTGGTGGAGGAAAGCCACTCACCTCATGGCAGCCAGGAAGCAGAGAGAGCTAGAAAGAACCAGAGACAGAGCAGAAGAGGCTAAGGACAAGAATACACACTTCCAAGTTATACCTTCAGTGATCCGCTCCCCAATGAGTCCCCACCGCCTAACAGAACATTCAGCTATGAACTCATCGATGGATTAACCCACTAATGAACGTGGAGCCCCATGATCCAATAACCTTCCCAAAGCCTCTCCTCTGAACACTCAAATTTGGGGAGAACATTTAAATCTAAACCGTAACAGTATATATTCCATTTATGTTTTATTTCTGCTCTTGTTTTTTGTTTTTTTGTTTTTTTGTTTTTTTTTTACTTTCTTATTGATGCTTATTCACAATTTTGTTCAGTTGTTTACTTAAACACTTTCAGGGCTGGGGATTTAGCTCAGTGGTTGGAGTGCTTGTCTTGCAAGCACAAGGCCCTGAGCTCGATCCCCAGCAAAAAAAAGACTTTCATGCTAGACTGGCAGGTGCTATGTCTCTCTTACTCACTATTACATATCTGAAGTTTAGTTTGGTAAGTACATAAATAGTTACTCAATAATGTTACTATTTCACCAACTGCAATAGTTGCTTAATCAAATGTATTGATAAAATGCACTGAACTCAAAGTGAGCAACGCAAAGTCCAGCCCAACAAAGTAGGACTGGAACTCAAATCTTGGCTGCAAATTCTAATTCTCCAAATATTTAGTGCTTTCAGTGGTGGAGTGCAGGAAAAGAAGAAAGGTAATATTTCTGTTGGAATAATGTTACTTTGCCATAGACATTAAAATCTGGCTATTATGGCAATTTGATGGAGCCGATGGTTCTAGAAGGACCTCTAGTCCTCCCTTCCATCATCCCAGTCCCTTGCCTTTGGATGTGATGACACAGGAGAGACCAAAGACACTGAGAATCTCACAGAGTTTAAAGTATCAGCAAAAATAATGGAAATAAATTGCTATTGGGTCACACACTTTCTTCTTCACTTCTTAGCATGAGCCTACATCTGAATGCTGAAGACATAGAGGTCTAAGATCTGGACACAGCATGAGGAAGAACAACGTGGGATGTTACTAGCCCCCCAGATCCCAGCTTCGGGGCTGCAGCTCCTGGCTGAAGGAGTCAGGGGATTCCACGTGCTAAGGTCTGACTCACCATGAGAATATTTTGGTTTGGAGCAAAAGAAAAGAAATTTGAGGCAACTGTGCGAGTTTAACGGCATATGACTTCTCCCTGAAATCAAGATCGGCATACAGCCGGGACACAGGACATTGGGTCCTAAACAAACAGCGTCCTAAACAACCATCTTAAAACAACATACTCCCACAGAGATTTGGGGGGGGGGGGGGTAATGAAACGGAAAATTTAAATCAGTTAAAATTCTGATGGGGTGATGGTCCACAGATAGAGAATATCAGTCTTCATTATAAATCACATGGCCAGGGATGGCACGCACTGGGGACATGAATTTTTAAAACTGTAACAGAAGATGGTACAGGGAATTTAGCAAGTGGCGCATGACATCCAGGAAGCGGTATGGGTCTGTTCTTAACTCTGTGAATCTTTAGTAAAGTTGTTAACATCAAAAATTCATCAGTGGGAATCTTGTAGAAAACTTCAAGAGGGCTTATCTTTGTACTTGGTGAGGTTGGACTCAACCAAGAAAACACAAAGAAACATCCTAGAGACGGGAGCAGCAGGGAAAACACCTTGTACAGTTGACACTAACCGATTGTAATGTACTGAGGAAGGAACCACAGCTGTACAGATTGTGATGTTGAGTTTGAGTCGAGCTTATCAAAAACTGAAAAGTTAGGACAGCCAGGATGACATCCAGGTTAATTATTGCGGCTCATTCTTGGGTTCTTTCATCTAATGTTCTCAGCTATCTCTTGTATCCAGCCATCGCCCGAGAAGTGGGAAGAGTGCACCTTCTCCAGGGTGCCTGCCTGTGGGGGGGGTGGAGAATAGTTCACATGTGCTGGGCGCTGGAATTGCCACCCAGGTATCTCTTCAAGTAGCGGGACCTTGCAGAGATGAGCTGGCCAGCCCATAGTGACAGCAGTTTACAGCCAGTACTTACAAGTTCTTGCCTCATAATACCACAGCTTCTCTGTGTTAGCGCACATAATCCACAGTTGGTTTTACAGCCGACAGCATCTCATTTTGCCAGGAATCACTAATCTCTGATTATTTTTTCTCTTTTGCATTTCCTAAGTGTAGTTTTTTGAGCCTCAAACGAGACTTACTGGATGGGAATTTCTGGGGATCAGGCCCGGGAAGCAAAAGACAACTCAAATATTCCTAAGTTCATTGACATTTGACAACTACAGTTCTTACCCTTTACTTCCCCAGTGGGAGATGTTTCCATGCACACCCCCTCTCAGTCTCACATCCTGTGGCCAAATTCCTAGTATCTGCCAGATCACTCCATTTCCTTTGTTTTCTCTATTATTGCACCTAATGAAACCTCTGTCTAGCAAAAGATGCTTCCTCAAAATACTTAGTGGTATTGGGTAATCAGCAGAAAGAAACTGCACGATGGTCTCTAACTCCTGACATTCCTACACCGATGATCACATTCCTGCGTTTCTGGCATTTACCTCCCAGGGATGCAGTTATTAGCGATTTATTATGCATTTGATTATTGGCCTTCACACTTAGTGAATCAGTAGAGCTCAGCACCAACCATGTCCTCAGCACTATGCCACGGAGATGCAAATTTTTATAAAATATCTTAAATTCTAAGAAAGCTTCTTTGCCTTCAGGTTACTTAAAACATATTTAGAGCTGAAGAACAATATGAATTAGGACTGTGGTATAATAAGATATAACCACAAAAATAATGAAACCAATTGGTGGCAATGTAAAATGGTAGAGTCACTAGTTAAAGCAATATGGTGGTGCCTTGAAAAATTAGAGATAGAATTATCATATGACCCATCAATTCTACTTCTGTGTATATACCCAAAAGATTTAGATTTGAAAGCAGGCCTTTGAATATATATATATATTCTGAAGGTAGAAGGCAACCCAACAGTCCATCAACAGATGAATTTATAAACAAAGTGCAGAATATCATGGAATATTAATCATTCTTAAAAGGAAAGGAAATTCCAACACATGCTGCAACCTGGATAAACCTTAGAGACATTTTGCTAAGTGAAATGAGCCACTTACAAGAAGACAATAATGTGTAAGTTCAGTTATGCGAAGTATTGAGAAAAGTCAAATTCATGGAGACAGAAAATATAATGGTGGGCTGGGGATTTAGCTCAGTGATTAGAGTGCTTGCCTTGCAAGCACAAGGGCCTGAGTTCGATCCCCGGCACCACAAAAAAAAAAAAAAAAAAAAAAAATATAATGGTGGTTGCCAAGGGCCGAGAGGAAGGGGAAACAGAGAGTTGTTGTTTAACAGGAATAGACATTCAAGTTTAGAGAATGAAAAAGTGCTGGAGGATGTCTGCATAATAACATGAATGTGATCAACACCACTGACCTGTATGCTTAAGAATGGCCAAGACGGTAAGTTTTATGTACATTTTATCGATATTAAAATTTAAAAAATAATAACAAAAAATCCAGTTGCTATTTGGCTTCTCTTGTCTTTGTCCAAGGCCTCCACACACCAGGCAGCTGTCCCCCAGATGTGGCAATGTTTTCCCTGAGCACATCTAAAGCTACCCTCCGTGAGGATGTTAGCTTCCTAGGTGCCTAGAAAATTCCTCACCTGAGATTCTAGCCACGATTCCCTCCAAGGCCCCATGTCGATCACTTTTCTCCTGCACAGGCTGGAGGGCAAACCTCCTGGGTTACTGCTGGTGTCCTCCCCAGACAGCCTGCAAGGAAGGAATTAGATGGATCAGCACTTTAAAACATTGAATGTCCTTCAAGGACAGCACCTTGTACACAGGGGCCATCATGGGGAAAGGTAGGTACATTAATCATCTCTCCTGCTGAAAATGAAGGAGAAGAAATAAATAAACACCCATCATCATGATCAGGCATCAAAGGTTTGTTTTAGGTCATACCCCCATTAAAAAGAATTTCAATGTTGTCAGGAGCAATGTCATGAATCTTCTGTACTCTTTCTATGAGTAATGTATGCAGAGAGCAGCTCCCTCCCTATAAGCTTCTTAATGACTGCCCCTGTCAATTTCTCTACCTTCCATTTTTCATGATCTCGAAACAACCATAGAGGAGGGCTGTGCATCGAGAGCCTCTACCTTAACTAAATATTAAGTGGTGTTAGTGCAAATGTAAGACAGTTGATAGCATAGGAAATACAATTAGCATTTTATTCTGTTTGTGCTTTATCATGGGGGGTATCCTTTTAAATCTTTAAAGATGTTTAAAATTTTAAAAATAATCCACCTTTTCGACATACATTTATAGAGAAACATTAGAAAATATAGATAAGCAAAAAGAGTAAAATATTAAAGTCAAGCATTTACTCTCCCCCTTGCCTAGAAGCAACAATCATTTGCACGTTGGTATACATGATAAACCCTTTCTACATCATATAAACACACATACAAAGGTATACATAAATAGATAAATTAAGTGTTATGAAAATTTAGACCCTGTTTGCCTATTTTGGTAGGCAGAATCCTAAGACAGCCCCCAAACTTTTCTGCAAGATAACAAAAGTGTCCCAAAGATATGACATGGGCCTCTAGGAACACCAGGAAACCGTGTGGCAAGCTAAGCATGAACCGCTGTTGAGCTCGGTCACATGCTGGCAGCACATCCTGATAATGTGGATCGGCAGCACCGTCTGTACGTGACGAGGATAGAAAATGGTTTTGATTCCATCAAATTGGATTGATTACAGAACAGAAGAAAAAATAAAAGAAGATGTGTTCCCCTTCCCATTTCGGGAAGAGAGAGGAAGACTTCCAGGAAGATGGTGGAGCATTGAGAAGCAGAGAAAAAGCCCTTCCGAGATTTGTTGTCCAGACACTGGAATATAGCAATTTAGGGAAGAGAAGAAGGAGGGAAGCGTGTTCCCAGGACCCAGCAGGGATCTGAAGCAAGAGTTGAAGCCCACGGGGAAAGCAAAAGGAGAGACCAGCCCAGAAGAAGAAGGTGATGGATGGACGGCTCTTTCTCTCAGAGCTCTGGCTCACGGCCCCGGCTCTCAGCTCTGGCTCTCAGCACAGGTGACACAGCTTGAGCCTGCAGACGCACGGTGACTACTGGCGACCCCACGAGCCGCAGACATGACAGACTGCAGTGACTTGTGATTTATCTGAGTCATCTGGGTTCAGACGTCCCCCAGGAGAGGGTGGCAATCGGCCGATCGCCATCTTGGAAAGGGGCTGAGCCCAGAAATTAGAAAAGCTGCCAGTGGCTTTTGGTGCCGGGGCAAGGTGGGGGAAGGCAGGCAAGGTGGAGAAGACTTCAAACTCAAGTTGGCAGGAGGGGGCAAGGAGCCAAGTTCAAACTGGAGGGGAACTGAGTCCAAGC
>PVJO010015408.1:0-45626 GCA_004026905.1 Hystrix cristata
TTTTTTCCCTTCCTGCGTTTCCCCCTTCCCAAAGGAGAGGAGTTTTTAAGGGAATTTGAGGGCAGACAGAGCTCCAGCCTCTCTCCCTTATTGCAGTAGCACCAAGCAAGTCTTCCTTGGCTCTCTAACACTGTCTCATGCAAATGTCTTCTGCAATTTTTGTTTTGATGAATAAGTTGTATTTATATATTCTAGCCAAAAAAAATCAAGAATTGAAATGTTTTAAAAGATAACTTCTACAATAGTATCAAAATATACAAATAGTTGGGTTTAAAACTAACAAAAGATGTGCAAAAACTGCCTACCGAAAACTAAAAAGCACACTGAGAGAAATGAAAGAAGATCTAAATAAAAGGGGCTACATACTGTGTTCATAGATAAGACTCAATATTTTTAAGATGTAAATTCTTGCCTAAATTGATCTATAGCATTAATGTAATCACAATCAAAGTCCCAGCAGGATTTTTTTGCTCTGAAATTGATATAGATATGCAAATGAGTTGGAACACAACAAACCACTTTGAAAAGCAGTAACAAACTTAAAAGAATATATTATGTAATATCATTGGCTTACTGTATTTCAAAGCTATTCTAGTCAACAGTGTGATACTGACATATAGAAATAAATAGATCAAGAAAACAGAAGAGAGTTCAGACATATCCCTAACACATACATAGGTAAATGATTTTTGTCAAAGTGCAAAAGCGATTCAAGGAAGAAAGGATTGTTTTTCCAACAAATGGTAAAGCACAATTAGTTACCTAGGCAAAAAACATGAACTTCCAAACCTTTATCATATCATAAATAAATTATTTCAAGATGCATCATATAACCAAATATAAAACAAACTATAAAACTCATAGATGAATGTATGAGACAAATTTTTTGTTCTTTGGATTAGGCCAAGATTTTTTAGATATGGCACCAAAAGCATATTACAGAAAAGAGAAAAATAATAATATGAACTTTATGAAAATTTAAACCTTCTGTTCTTTTCGATGTACCTTAAGGAGAATAAAATGAAACACCTCAGGCTGGCAAAGAATATCTGCCTGTTATATACCCCACAAAGGGTATATACTTGGAAGATATGCATGTAGGAAAATGTCTCAAAACTCAGTAAGAAACCAACCATTTTTAATGAGCAAAAGATTGGAACAGTCATCTCACCAAAGAGACCATATGTATTGTAATTAAGCATATGAACAGGAGCTCAACATCAAATTAAAATCAGGAGTACCATACAACTCCTAGAATAGGTTAAAATGTAAGTGCTTTATCAAGCATTATGGAGAAAGTTGCAAGAACTGAAACATTTATGTGCTATTGTGAGCTACTTGAGGGCAGCAATTTTATCTTCATATTCCCAGCAGCTGGTATAATGTCTGGCTCAGACCATGTAGAAACTGAACATTCTTTCAGTTTTTTCATAAATAAGCACACGTTTTGTTCATGATGATTTAGCAAGAAAAAAAACCATGGTATTTTTACTTAAAAAACTAGAATAAAAAAATTAAAGTTATTTAATTGAAAATAAAACTATGCTAAATACTGAATCCTTGAATAAGATTACCTCATAACCTAATGGTTGTGAAAAGTCAAAATTTCTTCACAAAGAATAAAATGTATCCACTAACACGGCAAAAACTGCAAATGATGGAGGAAATTAATAGTCACAGAAATTCTCACATTATTCCCACTTAAATGATGTTGTTTGGTTTCCATTGGTATCCCTTGCAGTTTATTATTATTTATGAGTAAAGCTTAGTAACCTCTGAACTTTTCATACATAAATACTTTTCCTTTTCTTCTTTTCAACACTAAACCATTTCTTAAATTGCAAAATGTAACAGGTCATTTTGCTAAAGCATATATTATACTCCTGAAGTAAAACAAATTGAGCTTTTAATATAGACATGGTGATATAAGTAATAATCTTAACATGAGATATAAATAATTGAAGGGTATGGAGTGGAACAAAATAAAATGCTTAATTCACACAGTATTGTATAATGCACTGCTGAGGTAACCTTTGGCTTACAGAGTTGCTACCTGGACTACAGCTCAAAGTGCATTAGTGCCATCTCGTGGCAGGTGTGACAATCCTTGAAAAAGGTAAAGTTCAAGTAAGCTCCTTACTTAATAAGTGACTCGTATTTATTAAAATGATAAGGAGAAAGCCTGTAGATTTTTCCTTCCATCAAAATATTTCTTCAGGATAGTAAATAAGTATTAAATTTCTCTCATCAAATAAAGTCGTTATTTTTAAACTTTTTTGTATCTTACCTCAACTTATGAGTGTGGCGGTTTTAAAATATATTTACCTATAAATGTTTGTATAAGCATAAATTCTATAAATATTTATGTTATTAAAAGATAAGTCACATTTAGTATACGTTAAGAATGCATACTAATCTTACAGAGACAGGTGTGGGTTATCTCACGTTATAATATTAACTTCCTGATTAAAGCCAGTTAAGACTCATGCCTCTTGAAAGCTTCTCTTACCCTATATAATACATACAGAATTTTAACTGGATTGGAGGGAAAGATCAGGATTATGTACAGAGAATCTGACATTTCCAAACCTAAGTGTCTATACTTGTCTTAAAAAGTATTTTCTGATGGAAAAGATTTAATGGCTTCTTTCAAAATTCATTTTTTATATTTGTGGCTTTTGTCAAAAAGATCACTAATATGAACTTTGCAGTCCCACATGCTCAAGTTTAGTAATTTTTCAATATTTTTTAATTCAATGGACATTATAGGCAAAAAAAAATCTTTTCTCTTTTTTCCCATTTTGAATTGTGGGTGATCTATACTACTTTCCTATTAAATTACTGATATTTTATATGATTTTCAAGCAACCATACCAAACTATACACTCAATATAATATTGCTCCTTAAATTTTTGGATATTGTTAAAATTTAAAAAGCCAAAAAGCTAGAAAATTTGGGGTCTCTGTAATGTCCAGAAGGTAAAATGGGTTTTTTCTTTTGGTTCAAAGATATGTCTGCAACACCTAAGAAAATATCTTGTAAGTAGTAAGTGTTCAGTATGTTTTTACTGATTTTCTTAATAAAAATGTAACTGGGAAGAGGAATTTGTTCATTTAAAATGGAAATTAATATGAAATTCATCTGGAAGATTTATTTATCTTAGCTATTTCTTACGTCTCAGAATAGTTCAAAGGGAATATGTGTGTGCACACAGACACACCCCCACAATTCATAAACTATATTAATTTACATTTAATGTAACTCATTGTAGGATTCTGTACTTGGTCATGTTATTTTTCTCTGTCAATTACCCTTATCAATCT
Organism: Hystrix cristata; assembly: GCA_004026905.1. Lineage (NCBI taxonomy): Eukaryota > Metazoa > Chordata > Mammalia > Rodentia > Hystricidae > Hystrix > Hystrix cristata. Next base: position 3,325 of record PVJO010015408.1, read on the forward strand.
TATCTACCCTCAAGGTTTTGTTCAGCTCTTCTATCTAAACGACTGAAAAATCTCTGCCTATAGCCAAAATCTCTCTTTCATCCAAATCATACTTCAAATTTTCTGCTAAATATATTCATAAACATACCTGGTATAACTGTTTGTAGAATACTGTATACATATTCTACAAATCCTTCAACTAAATAATATATGAACTTGAATACACGCCCTCAAAAATATATTTCTTCTCTTATTCTGTATTCCTGTTAACATTAAACCATCCTCCCAGTTAATAAGACTTGATATTATATTAAGCTTAATATATATGCCTCAGACACACACACACATTTCCATTCTCACTCTCAGTTGCCCAACTGAAATCCTGATCAATGCACACCTAGCCAGGTTCTATAATCAGGCTCACAGCTAAGAAATCTCTGCTCTCTCCTCCCTGCATCACCTCCCTGCTGCCATTTTAGTTGTCATAGGGCAGCATTACTTCGAAGCATCTTAAGGAAAACACTAGCTCATGATATCAACTGAGTAAAAGTCTTCCCAAATAAGTGAGGAGAAAACTAGATTTTTTTTAAATGTAACACTAATATATTTACTACAGAACCTTAAATAGGCAAATGTGAATGTGAGTTTTCAACAAGGCAAAATACTATGCAGCTTTTCTTTTTTCACCTGATTTCAAACATTTTTATGTGAGATTATCTCTTGTACAATGTTCAATAAAAGATACTTAGAAAGTACTGCTCTAGAGCATCATCATGACAACTTCTTTTCCCTACTCAAAATGTAATGGTATCAAGAGCACAATTCTGAGCTGTCTGCCCAGAAAGCCAGGCCCTACTAGTCAAGGGCAGCTATTTAAATTAGCCAACGTGAAATCAATTTTAAGATCAGTTTGTCAATTGCATTGTTGCATTTCAAGCACTTAGAATCACACAGGGCTATTAGCTGCTGTATCAAAAAGCAAAAGAAGACTTGCATCACCACAGAAAGTTCTACTGCACAGCATTGCTCCAGAGTAAGAACAACTGGATTCAACCATTTTGTAGTTGTTCAGGCTTAGGACAAATTACTGCAGTCCTCAGAATCTCATTTTACTCATTTATAGACTGAAGATGGTGATAGAATCAACTAACAGAGTGTTCTGAAAATTAGGTGACCTAATATATGTGAAGTGCTTAGAACTGGACCTGACACACAGTAATAAATCACTAACATTAGCAATATTAACTATTATTACTATTAAAATCGTTCTCTATCACCATGTGAATAAAAAACACGGTTTCTCACCTGCTAGTCAAATCGATTCTGATCTGTTCCTACTTGACTGTTACTTTCTTTTGGACATTTTCTTACATTCAGCCTCATTTCTAATCAAACTCACAGGTCCCAATAAATAGCCAATAGTTTGGAGATTCCGAAGATTTTCCTTTGTTCCTATTGTCTCCACATATAAATCCTATTTATTCTTTAAAGTCAAGAGAAAATTTCACCTCAACACAAAGAAAAAAAAAAAAAACTCTCATGAGTTCCTGACTCTAATGGCTTCCTCTCCAAAAATGCTTTTGGGAAAATCAATCTTGAGTTTCCCATACATAGTTATGTGTGTGTATGCTTTTCCCCTCTATATAAGCTGTTCTCTACTATGATATGTATTTTTATACCTTATGGAGGTGACCAATAAACATGTCTTAAATAACTGACTAAATCATATTTTAAAAATAAAAACTTTAGCTTTGAACAGTTTAGTTTCAAACTCTACAAGTAACATATGCTGTTTGTAACTATACATTCTTTGATATTCAGAATCATTACATATTCTAAAATTCACTTTTCCAATAGACATATGAGTGCTAAGGAGAAAGTGTATTTTACTAATAAAAATATAGATATTAAAATCCAACAAACCATAACTACTAATCTAAGTACAAATTTTATCTGAAGAATCTGTTTAAAACCCCAATCTTCAAATTATTGGTTTCCAGCTAATTTTATTCTGAGAAATGGAAGTAAAAACAATATTCTTGCTTAATGTAAACTATCATTGCAATTTTACCACTGGACGTTCTGCCTGCTTTGAACACTAACCATCAAATGACGAAGGGAAAGCACAAGAACATAGCCATTCTGTGTAAACGGAGAATGTGATTCCATGATATAAAACACCCTTAAAATTTTAAAGTGTTCTGAGACATGCATAATCCAATTAACTAGCAATATTTATTGATGCAATATTTATTGATTCAATATTTACACTAGACAAGGCAAATGATATATCCAGTATGTCAGCAACTTTTCTTTCAGTATTAGAGATGATGAATAGGAATTATCAATCCCTTTTAAAAATGACATAGAAAAAAATTCTATTTTTCAAAAGAGGTATAAATATCTCTTAAAGAAAAAGATCTCATAATAGCTTCACTGACAGCAACATATAGCAGAGGCTCAATCATTGATTATAAAGATGTCGATACTGGGAATTAATGTAATATAGATACATTTCTTATGCTTAGGGTAGCTATTTTACATTTTTTTTTTGCCATAAAGCAGAACCATTTAAAACTATGTATTTAGAAGTTTCATCACTGAGTATCAAATTCTAAAGGGAAATGGATGATTGAAATTGATTAAAGATATGTTTTAGACATGGTATTATTAGAAAAAGGTCAGAGATAGAGATAGAAAGAGATGCATTTATTTGAGTTATTAAGATAAATAATTCCAAAAGCAAATTTATTTGGCAGTTCCTCAAATTGTGCATCATTTATACCATACAGCAAAATAGTTTAATCTAACACCAATGTTCATTTTTTTCTCCTGATCCATCAAAGACATTATACTTCCAAGGCAACTTTTATAAGTAGATGTTATAAATGAAACAACTGCTGTTTCTTTATGTAGGGTTGAAATACACACCAAGTCTTTCCTAACTAAAATTGTTAAGTTAAACTTAATACATCTCACATTTATTATACTAAGTGGCTCTCTTCTATGAGAAAGTCCAGTCACATGATACACACTGAACACAACACAAACTCCGGAACCAACTTAAAAAAAAATGTTCTAATCCCACTGATTGGATTGGAGGACTAAATTCAGGAAAGCAAAATAAAATAGATTTTTAACGAACTTGGAGTTGTGTAAAAGCAGAAATATATATTATTTATATAATTACACATAAATATTATGGGTATAAAAATGTAATACAAAAATAACACGTATTTGAAGATTTGTGGTATATCTTAAGCATATGCAAAAGGAAAGAGACTATTATAAAACATCCTTTGATCTATCACACATCCTTTACTTATTTTAATATTTTTTATTTTGACTTTAATTCCTTTTAATATCATTCTTGGCTAACACTCTCTGACCTCATCCCAATAATTCATTCCCCCAAAGTAAAAAGTAATATGATTTTGTTGAAAATCTATGAGGCTTTTTTTAAAGTTTAGGTAAGTCAGGTCATATATAATGTATCCTTCTGCAAACTTTGTTTCTCTATTAATAATAATTTTATAAATATTATTGTTCACTGAAAATATAGTATGTGTGTATAAATGTACATACATAAACACAACTCAATGCATTTTTAATTGTTCTGTTCATGAACATTGAAGTGGTTTTCAATTTTTAACTATTATAAAAGGCTGCAGTGATCAATTCGAATGTAAAACCTTGTTTATATTGGAAAAAAATTCTCTATGGAAATGAAGTTTTCAAATGAAGTCTTTAACCTTAGCAGTATTTATAAATTGCTGTACTAAATCTTCACTAATATCAACTTCAACTACCAGTTTATGAGCCCTCTGTTTGCCACATGTTCTCACTAGTCATTACTACTGCTATAATTTTTATCTTGATGAATGTATGGTTATAGTACAACCTTAATTTTAATTTGCATTTTGTTGATCGTCAATGAGATTAAGCATCTTTTCACATATTTGCAAGTGGGTCATATAGGTTTCCTCTGTTATAAACTAACTACTAATATGCTTAGCCCATTTGATGGTCGGGCTATCAACTTCTAAAATTAGATATGATCTGCATTATAATCCTGATTAAATATATTGTTTTCAAAATAACATATTCAATCTTGCATTTGCCTTTTCACCTTTTAAGTGATATTTTAATCCACAGAAATTTTTCATTATAATACTACTAAATCAATTAATCTTTTAAAGATATTTCCTTGTGTCTTCTTTAAGACAACCTTAACTTCAAATGCAAAGATATATTGTTATGTTGTCATCTAATAGTTTATAGGTAAACTGTAGATCTCTATTCCTCTAAACCTTTATGATATATGTTGTTCCATGATCAAATATTTAACTTTTACCATAATCCTGATAAGAATTTTGCCAAAAAATGTTTGATGTTTTCTCCTCCAGAAGCCCACAGACCTGCTTTGTCACAGGATCCATGTTATCTGCCCACACCCATTGAGTAACATTAGATCTCCTGATTTATAATGCTGAAGGAACAGCAACGTATGAACTTCAACTTGTAAAAGCTTGCAAGTCTTCTCTAACTCATGATCTATCCAAACAGAATGGGCAGCCTTGTAGTTAACACAGGAAATAAATAAGAGAAAGCCCAAATGACTACAAAGTAATTTAGGTGAGGGATTAGGATTAGTTTAATAAAATAGACAGCTCTGAAGACTAGTGAACTTTGGAGCATATGCTAAAACTAAAGCATTTAAAAAACATTTTTTAAAAATACCATCTTATATATAACTTCATACTGAAAACATAAAGCAATGTATTTTGCCATGATAAAGTAGTGATTCAGAACGCAAGGAAAAGGGTGGAAGGAAAGATGTTCTTAGGTGCCTGGGAATGACTGAAGAATAAGAAGGCTGTATGTCCAAATCTCTAAGCCTGGCTGTATTATACATATTATATTTTTCTCTCACACAAATACCAGCTCACAGTCATTGAGTCCCACAAGAGATGCAATGGATGGGGGAGTATTGCATCTATGAATAGTATAGGAAAAAACTAAAACTCAGTGCCTTAAAAAGCAAAATGCTTCAGACCTACGGCACTGTCCTGTAATTCAATTGAAAATAACAAACACTAAATGAAAAAAAGTCTCCATTATAATTCAGCAGAGAGAATACTAGAACATGGAAAAACACATTTTTAGAGGCAAATGTTAGTCATATTGACTCAGAAAAGTGTGCTTTCATATGCCCAATGTCATGTAGGATATTAGATATACATAATTGTGGCCATTAAATTACATACTTGAATATCATGGATAAGACCTTTGTCTTCATTCTACTGATTCTGAAAATATTCAAGGTATTCATGTAGTGGTTTCCTGGGAGTAAATGCATTATTATGGAAGTATCAAACCTACTTTCACATTATTCTAACTTAAGCAAATTGACTTCTTAATTTTGTACACGAGGTTTCCCTGAACTTTAATAATATATCAGTTTCCCTGAATACAGTTCATTTTGAGTACATCGATGTGATAGACTTTCTGAGTCTCAGTATCTGAAAGCCCATATCTATACAGTGAAGACTTCGCTAGGTGAATGCAATCATACGATTGAAGAGATGAACAACAGGCTTCTCTCCATGTGCTATGCCTCAGCCTCACTGCACATGTTCTTCCTGTGCCTGCATGTCCTCAGTACGGTCTTGGTAAAGACTGCCTTGTAAGTAACAATGTACCAGGCTACACTGAGTAGCACGTTGGATTTTGATTTTGAGAAAGTGAGACCACTTAATGGACTTATCTGAAGTACAAGTTGGTTTGTGGCCTACTTAAGGCCACTGCAGACTGAAGAGAACATAAAAGCATAAGAAGAATATTGTGATGAAGTAAAATTTTAGTAAACACAGACATTTTAATAATATTAATACAGTACTTCTAACTCATGAACATGGAATATCTTTCCATTTTTTTAAACTATAAAAACTTTAATGAGTAATAAAAATTTAAGAAAATATCAAATACCATACATTTAAAGATAATCTCTTAATTATTGCTTAATTTTACATTTCCTTTCTCTTTTTTTTAATTTTATTTTTTAACCAAGAACATGTATTGGTACATTGTCCATATATTGATCACATTTAACATGTTTGTTTTGTACCTGTACATGATGTCTCTTGGTTCTCCCCCCTCTACCCTCCCCTCCCTTTTGTTCCCTCCATCCCTATTTACAGCAGGTTTATTTACAATTCTCCATGATTTCCCTTGAAGTAAAATTTTAAATGTTCATTGTTAATTTTTATTTCAATTTTTCTATTTTTTTCCTTGTCTTTCATTTTTTCATATATGTTTTTATGGGTCACATTGATTTATGTGAACTTTATATACCAAGAGTAACGTTCAGATCCATGTAACTTTTCACTTTAAAATGCGCATTTATAATGTTTTATTAATTTTTTTTATTAGTACATCTTTGTAGTACTTGATGTTTACACTCCTTGTGGGGAATTAGTACACTTACGTAATACATCTTAATTCCTTTTTTGCATCCACTTTCCCTTCCTTCCCTGCCCTCTCCATCCATCTCTTCGTCTCCTTCCTTTTGTGTATGTGTGTACACATTTGCAGTACATGCTATTTACATCCCTTGTGAGAAGCTGGTACATGTCCACAACATAACTTACTTTCTTTTTCATCCTCTTTGCCCCTTCCCCTCCCTCCATCTGTTGATCACCTTCCCCTCTGAAAAAATCTATCTTCCTACTTCCTATCTTTTATTTTGCTCTTCATTTATACTTTGAGTTTCTCATATAAGAAACAATTTGATATTTAATCTTACATGTCTGATTTATTTCACTTAACATTATGTTCACAAGGTACATCCATTGTCCTACAAAGGATTCAAGTTTGTCTTTCTTTATGGCAGAACAATACACAGTTGTGTGCACGTACCACATTTTCTTTATCCATTCATCTGTTAATGGACATATAGGCCACTTCCAAGATTTAGCTATTATGAATTGTGCTGTTATAAACATGGGTATACATGTATCTGTATAATATAATGTCTTTAACTCTTTCAGGAAAATATTTATCTAGATAGAAAACAAAAAACCTCATCAGTATAGATTCTCTTAAATATTTTCAATTATGCTATACTTGTAATTTTCTTGGCATATACTCTTATATGGAAGTAGGGCTCCAAATAGCATGCTAATTTCTTCAGTGTCACTTGGTTAACTTAAAAAAAGCCTTACATTCTCATTTAATATATTACCCTTTCCCCATTCCATATAAATTTTTATTTCCAATATAAACAAGATTCAGTTTCTGGATTATCCATTTAGTTTGACTGTCCTTATTCCACTTTAACACTGCATTAATTATTTTTGTTAACTATTTTTTAAAATTTTATTTTAATGGTACATTTTAGATGTACATTGTGAAAATATTCATCATAGGGGATTTGTAACTATTTTTTAATATTTAGTAAGAAAATTTTCTTGCCATTACATCTGAAAACTGGCAATGGCAAGACTATATGTGACATGAAAACTTTAATCTACAACCTCACAGAACCTCCTGGCAAGCTAATTCACAACCCCAAGCAACTGATGATCAAAACTTGGTGTGGTTAAGGACTGACAACTTCCCTATTGTGTTCTCACTGGCCATCCAATCATTTAGGATGCCTTGCTTCTAATTTGTTTATCTCTAGCTTCCTCACATCAACAACCTCCAAAGGGAGCATACTTGAACTCTTTGCTTTTTATCCCTCCAAGTTTTCTCACTCTTCTTTGTTTTTGAGTTTCTGACAAACACAAGTGATTGTGGCTGACTCCTTTTCTATAACATGCTCGGAATAAATAGCCACTCTCCTCTTCTGGGTTTTCTTCATATATTTCCATATACCTCTGTTACAGAATTCCCATAGCATTAGTAACTTTTAATTTTTCAGAGAATGATTGTTAAGGCTGTCCTACATTTCTCTTGAGAATGAATAATAAACATAAACCCAATAAATTATAAGCTGCTGTGTTTTCAGCTATGAACCTATAATTTTTCCCTGGGGATCAACATTAAGTCAAGAAGCCACTTGAGCCTGTGTGACCTGTCTGGAGATGTTATAATGATGTCTGAGACTCTACATAGCTCATTAGTATGTATCAGGTGTAGGTTATTGGTCACTGTATTGTCCTCTATTATATAAGGCTACACTTTCCACTTAAAATATATAAAACTTTATGATTAAAGAGAAATGTTCTACTATTCCAAATGCTGAAATATCCCTATTTACAATAAATGATATTACTAAAGCAAATGTTTAGTAGTCTTCAAGGAAACCCTTCAGGAATTGATTGCTAGACGCCTAAGACAACTAGAAATTTTCACAAACTGAGATATAACAAGGGTTAGGGATCTGAATACCAATTTTGGTGTTCACCAAGGTAAAGACACTCTACCTAAAGGCTAGGAAATGGAGAACAAGCACAACATCAACCAGGTTTTGTTTTGTCTTTGAAAAGAATCTACAGAGCTGAACTATAAAAATAAATATAAATGATACATGTAGTAGTTAGCAGATGCTTTGAGCTAACTTCCAGAATACATTTTTTACTGCCTTTAATCCTTAGGATGACTCCTGTGTATAACCCAGAGCAAAAATTGTTTGTGTGTAATGTATTTCTTTTGGCACACATAAAAAGTCAACTCTTTGACTTTTATAAAAACACATTATTACTAGAATTAAGTAAAATTTATTGATTTTATCTTCTTTAAATTTGCTATAAATTCTAAATCTGTGCTAAATTTTATACATTCCAAAGTTCTTCTTTGAGGAAAGTAACTGAGGATTTGTTTCCCTTCATAACATTTAATTTTTAGAAAGAAAAAATTACTTAGGCGTCAGTAGGCTACACAACCATGCTAGGGGCTACACAACCCAGCAAAATCATAGTAACTGGCAGATCGCATAAGGAGTAGAGCTGGCTGTAAGATGCATGGCAGAGTTCTGGGGAAAAAAGAGCCACGCAGAATAAGAGCTGCTAACATTGACAAGGGGATAATCCTGAACATCTGCTGAGCACTGAGAGGGCATATAGAGTTAAACTTCCAATGTGGGGCAAAGAAAGACAGCAGAGCTGTAAACTGAACAATTCCCACACATTCTATCTCTGATGCCCAGAAAGGAGAGTTTTTGATTCTTCCCCAAGACATTCGGACATTCACTGGAACCCTCAGGACTGAATCAAGATTTATATTATATCACATCATATCTATCTCTTTATCTATATCTTATACACTATATACTCATTCAATTGTATAAACATGTACAAAATGCATATATACATACATATATATAGTGTAGCTATATCTAGACATTAAAGAGAGAACAGTTACCTCTTTTATACGACATTCAAAATGACAAAATAATCTTTTCGAAAAGATTATTTAGAAAAATAATCTTTAAATTTCAGCAATTTTAGAGAAATTCTGCTGAAATTCTCCCTCAATTGCCCGTCATTCCACTGTTGTGTTTACAGGTTTCTTCTTGCAAACAAAAACACTCCTGGGAAACACCATTAACACTTGGTTTGGATGAGGTTCTGAGATCCCTGGAGATGTGCCCTCCTGATATTCTAGACAGCACTCAGTATTTTACTCTAATAGTCAGGGAGGACTAATTTTCTCAGGTCCAAACTATCCCTCTAACCAAAAGCACAGTTTTAGCTCTACAAATGTGCTAAATTACACTCATTACTAATGAAGAGAACTTAAGAATTGCAAAGTGCCACATAATCAGTTGCTAATTTCTAAATGGAGTTTTAACAGCATGTGGTCATTAAGTTTTTATAATTTTTAAATTAGTTGAAAAGTGAACAAGTCATCTCATGATCATTTTTTATGTCTGCATGCCAGTCAGCTAGACTAATGGATTTTGAGACAGAAGTAGCCATTGCTTTGTTTTCCTCCTAAACAGCATATTTACTTTTTTATTTCATTCCATCTAATCTAATCAACCAGCCTCCATGTGTGCATGATACTCTGACCATTTTCCATGACTCAGTGTTTAGAAGCAAAAAATGTAAGTCATATGTGTTCCCTCTGTTTTAATTTTTCAAAAGGACAATATGCAAAGAAACATTTGTACTGTATCGCTTTAAAGTACATATATTTAATGTGAAATAATTAAATAATACTATTACTTATTGATTGTGCACTAGGTGTCTGGCAAAATTCTATCTTGGCCAATGCATACTTTTGTAATACATATTTGGTGAAGGAGGAAATTGAAATTAGAAAAGTTTAAATAACATTAACTAAGGTCAATACACAAAGTAGATGTATTCAATACATTTTGACTTTCAACATTTGAAGTATCACTTATTTTCACAGTAAAATCCTCAGATTAGAAATTGATAACTGCTAGTTATGTAAGAAGGTAAAATGGCAGTTATTCCACAGCTACTTAAATTTTAAAGTGGCAGCCACAGTAAGGTGTTTTTTAAATCTACTTTCTAAAAGTCAATCTTAGACTGTTTTTAATCACCATGGAAACCTACAGTACGAGGCACCCAATGTCACTCTCAGGGGCATTCTCGGCCAGCTGGGGCAGCTCTGACCAATTCTATCAGTTCTTCAGATAGCCGCAAATCACTTCCCACGAGTTTAGCCAGACCTCCGCCCCGACAGTAAGAAGAAGAAGAAAAAAGTCTAAATTTATGCAAAATCATTTTAAAATAAGCTTATTGAGAACCTTCTACCCAAATGCAGTATAGTCTCTAATCTTTTGCCATTCATAGATAAATATCAGCATAATGTGCAGAAAGATAACGCTCCGAGCAATTTAGTAACTTTTACTGTTGATAACACTTATATATTTGGAAAATTATCCTATGGATTACAATTTTTAAAAAGAGTTAAAAATTCTATATATATGGATGCTAGCAATATTTGTATTTGTTTTTGTTTGTAGTGTCTGTCATTCTTTCCCTTAACACTGCAGACCAGTGAGCCAATTCAAAATAGGCCCAAATTAAAAGTGCTATTACACAAAAACTGCTATTTCAGATCTGAACTAATTTAAAAGATATTGAACAACAAGTGAGTTCAATTCTAGGTGCCTTTTTATACTTTAGGTTTTCAATTTTGTCTTCTAGCAACTGAAGGCCTTACACTGAAGGCCGTGGCTCGTAAGCAAGGCTCAATACAATCCAAAGTACAGTAAAGCATACTATAAAGAACTTTCTGAATACTGCCATAGAATTTTCCAAAGACTTTAGTTGCTATTTAAAATACTTAGTATATTCTCTTCCTATACTACAATAACAACTTGACAATCATTTTCTGTAATTCTCAGTCACTCAGGTTCCAAGGCTTGGGTTGACTTGGAAGAACCAATGACGAACACTGCTTAAATCCCAAGGAAACTCGTCTCCATATCATGTGATTCTGTGTGTTCAAAACAAAGACATTGAACCCAAATACCATAATAGATTAACAACTATGCTATAGCTGACACAGGTATTAGAAAGTGTTTTAAATTGCAAGGAGGATGTATATGTATCAAGGTATCTTGGGAATGTGACTTAAGTCTAAGCATGAAATTCATATAATGCTCTGTATATACCTTATACTCATAGCCTGAATGAAATTTTATGCAATGTTTTTAGTGCACTTGTTTTTTATATGAAACATAACATCAGATGCAGATGGGGTAAAAACAATTTTTTAAAAGAGGAAGATAAATTAGTTGACTTTTCTCAGAGGAGGCATGAATTACTTCCATTCTTGGTGTGAAATATTTCCCGATATTGCTAAGTACCTATTTTCTTGCTTCACATTTTATTTTGCAGAATTGTTGGAAATTGTCTCAATTGTCTGGAAACTACTACGTTTTGAGAGATATTCCATTCACGAATGAGGGCAATATATGCAACATTTACACATGGCAGCTGGAAAATATTTTATAATGTTAATATTGCAATTCATAATTCTACCTAAGTTGTATATGTGTGAGTATAGAGGAAAACACATGAATGTATTGTTGATTGTTTATTTTTCTGATGAGATGGACAGTGAACACTACCATGGAAGCCTTAAAATCAATCGTTCCACATTTTTTGCAACAATTACTACAAATGGAGAATTCCTAATATGAAAATCCAAAATCAGAAATGTTTCACAATGCAAAAATTTTGAATGTCAACATGACACCACAGTGGAAAATTCTGCATCTGACGTTATGTTTCATATTAAATACAAGCACACTAAAAATATTGCATAAAATTTCTTTCAGGCTACATGTATAAGGAGTATATAAAACACACACAAATTTAATGCTTACTCTTAAGTTCCATTCCCAAGATACTTCATTTTATATATATGCAGATATTCCAAAATCTGAAAAAATGAAAAAATTGAGATATTTCTGATCCTAAGCATTTCAGGTGAGAGATCCTAAACCAGTATTGTGAGTCTTTTTTAAATTAACCTTTTTGATAACAGCTTAATTTTATTGTAAAAGGGGAAGGTATTAAATAGGATTTTGACTTAAATATACAAGTGCTCTTCTATGCCACACATGGCAACCTACAGTTTGCATTTGTTACTAGGTGAAATAGTATGTCAAAGAAACATGTACTAACATGTTTATTACAGCAATATTCACAATAACTAAGACATAGAATCAACCTATGTGTTCACTGATGGATAAAAGAAAATGTGGCATATATACACACACAATAAAACATTATTCAGCCATAAAAAAGAATGAAATTTTCCATTTGCAGCAACATGGGTGAAACTGGAGGGAATTATATCAAGTAAAATAAGACATTGGGCAGGAAGTCAAATACCAGCAATGTTCTGAGGAGAAAAGAAGCCCTTCTGCAAGGCTGGTGAGAATGTAAACTAGTACTACCACTATGGAAACCAGTATGGGAATCCCTGAAAAACAAAAACTAGAAATTTCATTTGACTCAGCTGTACCTCTTCTGTGTATCATCCTGAAAGAGTTAGAATCATCATTATATATAAAGAAGGATAAATTTGAGTCATGTGTAGGAAAATAGGTGGATCTTGAGATCATAATGCTGAGTGAAATAAATCAGATCCATAATGTTAAATATTTCATGGTAACTCTAGTAGGAGAAACCCCAAATATAAGTAATTCAAACAGCAAAATAAAAGAGAGATGGTAGGGAACAGAGAGAGAAACTCTGTAGAGAAGGGAAGAGAACCTGCAGAAAGAAGAAGGGAGGCTGAGCGGGGGAAAGAGAGTAAAAACAATGAAAATGTAATATTTATATATACCAATTCTCCAAGATGGATGCAATTATTATGTAATGAAAACATATACTAATAAAAATAAAAAAGAAGGACAAATACTGCATGTACTCACTTACATGGCAGACCTAAAAAGTTAACTGCACAGAAGTAGAGAATATAGTTTCAGAGCCTAGAAAGAGTGTGGGGTCGAGGAAAATGGCAAGAGGATGGTAACAGGTACAGGGTACATTAGATAGGAGAAATTACTTCTAATTTTCTACAGCATGGTACGATAACTATGGTTAGTAATAATTAACTGAGTACTTCAACGTAGCTAGTACATAGGATTTTGAACGTGACTAAACGCAAAGAAATGATAAATATCTGAGATGACAGATATGTCAATTACCCTAATCTGAACGTTACATATTGTATACATGTATTAAAATGTCACACTGTGCCACAAATGGGAAGGGGAACGGGGGTGGGGGTGGAGAAAGGAGCAGAGGGACAAGAAAAAAAAAGAAGGGAAAAAGTGGAAACAAAACTTTTATAAATATGAAGGGAGGAGAGGTGGAAGGGAGAGGAGGGGAATGGGAAAAAAAGGAAGCAGCAAAATATACCATGTACAGGTACAAATTCTCTATGATGAATGTTATCATTATGTACATATAAAACGTACAACTAAAATAAAATTTTAAAAAAGTACAAAATGTCACACATGGATGCACCTTGAGATCATAATCGTAAAGAGAGACCACATGGTTTTTCTTACTTGAGAAACACAGAGTGTAAATAAAGAGCAAAATAAAAGAAATAATAGGAAGTAAGGGGACAAATCATTCTCAAAGAAGAAGCAGATAAAGAGGTGGAGGAGGGAGGAAGGGAAGGCACAGAGGATGAAAAAAAGGAATTAAAATGTGTTATGTTACATATACCAACTCCTCACAAAGATTGTAAACATATGTACTATACTCATGCACTAATAAAAAAGGTCACACTGTACCCCATAAATATGTACAACTGCATGTTGACTAAAAATATTAAAATACATTTTAAAAAATAGCTATGAAGAACCATAAAACAAAAAGAATATTTAAATAATGAAGCCAAGTGACTTTATTTTGATGATACATAGTATTATATGTATATATCTATATAAACATGTATAAAACATACATATGTATGTATCTTTTTAAAATACTTTCTAATTCTTAACACTTTTGAAGAAATGTTTTTGGTATACATAAAATAGTCTTTATTAAGTGGATTTTAAAAATTATTCATCTTTAATTATAACAATTACCAAAAATATTAAAAAATTGGCAACTGAGACTCAATGAAGAAAGGTCATTTATGGGGTAGGTGCTGGGACCTTAATGAGGAATGCTACAGAAGCAGAGGAAGCAGAGGGAGATGGTGAGTGAAGAGGAAGGCATGAATTCAGAAATAAGTAGAGAGAAAAGACTACATAATTTCACAGAGGAAGGTAAAAAAGGAGTTCAGAGGCCCAAAGTCTCCCCAGCTCTCTGCTCTGGGAGTTGCAGATGAACACCATGAGAACGCAACGAGATTTCCTTGTAAGGAAACTTTGCCCCCACAGTATGCAATTCCATAGCACTCAACTCCTTGTACATTTCTGTTTGTCTAACTGACAGCTCAGAGTTCTAAAACAGCAGGCTCTGAGCTTGATTCTAGTTCACATCTTCATGCCTAGCCCATATTAGATGCTTTAACAATATCTAGTAAATATATAATAATAGATTTAATAATTAGACACCAAGTCCTTTCACCTTTCAATTTCACCAACCTGGTTAAAAGAATATAATTAACAATAAGTTCTATTATGCAGAAAAGACAAAAACAGGGAATTGGAAGTGGGAGGAGAATTAAAGAGAAGAAAAAGAATTGGTGCATTTCAAGTGCTCTAGCACTTCAGTGTGCATCAGAGTCACATGGAGAACTTACTGGAACACTGGTTACTGGCAACATCCCTAAGTTTCTGAAGCAGAAAAATTCATTTCTGACAAATTCCCAGATAGTCTTGATGCATCAGGACAAGACTTTATATAGATATAAATATAGATATAGATAGATATAGATATATAGATATGTAGATATAATGAGCTAAAGAGAATGGGGGAGTGGGAGAAGAAGGAGGAGGAAGTCATAGCAGGAGAACTATGTTTTGTTGCATAGATAAAGAGGCATTGAGCCATAATACACTGTCAGAATGATTGATTAAAAGCTGTAATTTGTAATTTACTATTGATTGGTAAAGTTTGATTGATATTACTGTTTCAAGCAAGCAGTTACCATAACCATATGTCTAGGTTTATCTGGGAGAGCCTTGATTTTCTCCTATAGCCCAACATAATAATTAATAGCACTCTCTTTTTCTCTCGAGAATGACCCAACTGGAACAATAAATTATATGGTCACCTTTACTTGTAAGAATGCAATACAAATTTTATGCAAGCTGTAAGAAGTGCTTCTTCTCAGCCTCTCCGGGCAAGACAGTGAATGAGGTGCTGTAAAGGAGCAACAAAGATCTTTATCTATTTAATGCCCTTTCAAAAGATCCTTGAAAAATACTGAATAGCAGGCACTGTCAAGACAGAGAGTTCTCTAAACCAAGCAGACAAAGAAAGGTGTGCCAGACCTGCAGGTGGGATGATTAATGGCTAGGTTTCACTTAGCCCAGAAAAAGGTACCTTCTTTGGTGGCTATGCTTCCTCAAGACTAAAAGGAAGATACTATTCAAAAGAGAGGAGAAGTAGAAACTGAGAAGGGGGAAAAGAAGGAAAGAAAGGGGAAAGGAAAAAATAGAAAAATATAAATAAACCTGCTGTAAATAGAGAAGGAGGAGCAGAAGGGAGGGGTGGGGAAGGGGGGGAACCAAGATACATCACGTACAGGTACAAAATAACCACGATGAATGTGATCATTATGTATACAATGTACCAATACATGTTCTTGTTTAAAAAAAAAAAGACATACTTCCATAGAGAAAATAAATATTAATGCCCAGATATTCTGACCAGAAGAACTAAGAGAAGGTCCAGGAAGAAACTTGTCTCTTTAACCACTATCCCAGACAATTCAAAAATATGCCGTCCAATGATCATACAATGAAAAACTTCAATAACTGTAGATAAGGTCTGATGTGCTATTCTCAAATTTTAATCCAAAGGAATATTTTATAACAGAAATCCAGAAATCAGCTGACTCTTCACAGATGTTCCTTTTCTCCATACAGAGAGATCTTCAGTAGATCCAAAATCTCAATAGTGTTCTTCAGGACAAAGACAAGAGAGTAGGGGAGATGGAAGAGGGTCTTCATGATTGCCAGGTTTTGAAATTAGAACTGTTTAATGGCCTCACTTCCATCAGGAAATTGGAATTTTCTAATACTAATAGCAAATCATTTTGGTAAAACCTGTGAGTTACTTCCAAAAATTTCTTCAGGTCCAAGGACATCATGTATTATCAATGCAGTCAAAGGAAAGATGTCATGGAATATATAATAGCATTTTATAATCTGAAGGCACTCTGACTTCCATAACTTGAAATTTCCTTTATTCAGAAGAATTCATATAATCTTTAACAAATGTTTCCTCTGTCTTAATTTGTTTCTCTTATAACATTTGCATGACTCAATTTTGCAACCTAAGAAAGTGTGGATAAATATACATTTTCCATAATTTATGATATAGTATGCTGAGTATATCCTTGACATTGTGTCACCTTCCTGGTCATACATTGACATTATAATGCTATTTATTACAAACCTGCATTGACAGCATCTTAGGAACATAGTGATGGCATTTTAGTTGCCATCAGATTGAATTTTGAAAGCATATTTTATCAAAAATCACTGTGAAAAAATAACACTACCAAATAGAAACCCTAATAATCAGCACTATCATCACAGACTTCAGAAATTAGTTTAACTATGAGAATGCTGGTTAGCAGTTTATTCTGAATAAATGGCAGATAAGGGATTGAACTTTATTGAAAAACACTTTCTCAAAAAATATAGGAAGAAAATCTGTCTCAGGGAGCAGGACAGAATTCAGAACTTCTTATTTTTATTTTCAAGTACAAGGTTATATTGTTATCTGTCTCTTCACGTATTCGGGCAGATAATTCGATCCAAAATGATAATCTATACTAAAATGGGTATTTTGTAAGTGCAGATCTAAAAATACAGAAAATAGCATACATGAAGCAGCAGAGACTACCACAAAAGTGAAGACTTCTCTTTGTTTTCCTAATTTTAAAGTAGGCCAGCAATCTATTTACTTCCAATGTTTCATTTTTTTATATGGTTTTCAGGCTTAGATTTTCAATATTCCTTCTTAGACTTATTTGTAAATGTCCCTCATACCACATGCCACTGAATGTTTTTGGCAGCAGAAAGGAAAAGCAAAAAGTAGAGCAATAATAATAAGCATCCATGGAGTGCCTGCTAAATAGCAAACACTGTATAACCAAGCACATTACATGGAAAATCCCATTTGCTCATGTCATGAACTTTATGAAATACAATTACTGCTTATACTTTATAACAGTATACTTCAGGAAAATAAGCCTTGGGATGAAGACATGTGGCCAGCAAGTAGTGGAGCTGGAATTTGAACGAGATGGCTCCAGTGCCCAAGTTACTTCTTTGAATAATGAGATGGAAAAGAAGTGTGGCCAGAAGTTTGCATCTGATGGGGAGAAACTGAGTACATCAACAAATGTTTCAACCAATGGTTAGTGTTTCCACTTCCCCGGCAACTGGTAAAACCAAAGAGGGACTTACCAGACCACTTCTGAGGGGGATTGCTGAACACAGCACCCAGAAGAGACCATCAGAGCAAGGGAATATAAGGTTCCTTCAGATCTGAGAGGTAGAAAATGTTCAACTTATAGAGAGTTGAATAAGTATCAGAGACAGTAGCACTTGGACTTCACAGGTTGGATCACAGTGAGTAAATCATTCTGGACCCACTTCTCTTTGCTGTTCTTCTTCAAAGAGATAGCATGAGCTCCGGAACCTGTCTTGCTCAAATCCCAAATCTACTACTTGCTGGCCATCTGTCTTCTTCCCGTTAGTTTCCTCTTCTGTAGAGTATAAACAATAATTTTACTTAATAAGGATCCTGACATGAGCGAATCACATTTTCTACGTAATATGCTTGATCGTACAGTGTTTTTTATATGGCTGGCACTTCTTAGATAGTAATTACTACTTTACTTTTGTTCTTCCTCTCTGCTACCAAAAATATTTAGTGGCATGTGGTGTAAGAGCCATTGAAAAATAAGTCTAAGAAAGAATATTGAAAAATGTATCCGTAACTACCCATTTACCCTAGGAATTTAGATGAGATATGTTTTAAGGACCAAATTTTTCCTTCTTCCTTTTAGCTAAAATATTTGTCAGGCTCTTCAGTCCATAGTGAAATACTATGACAGAATATCCAAGTTAAATTCTGAACATCAGTGACTTGTTTCCTACCATACTAAAGGAATCATACTATCAGCTTTCACATCAAATTGTCCCAAACATTTATTCACTAGATATCTACTCCTAAAAGGATCACTCATTTGCATCATTTTTCAATTAAAATCTTAAAGCGGTTCAATAAAAGTAGTGAATTTCAAGGTACTTTTAACTAGATGAACTTACTTAGTTGTGTTCAAGTAAGCAATAGACACGAGAGTTGGGCGATTTCCAATTTAAGAAAATGTGTCGCCAATTTGTTGCCTTCAGTTTAAGGGAAAAAATTGTCATAATAATTAACTTGAAGACAGTTGGCACTTGAATTCCTGAATCTATTACTTGACATCACTCCTGGTGATTAAGCTTTATATTTGATAATTTATGTTATGGGACGCATGTGATTTCTTTTTTATAGAAGTGGGTAGAAGTGGGTATGCCTGTGTGTGTGTGTGTGTGTGTGTGTGTGTGTGTATATACACACACATGTGTATACATATATATATAAAGGAAATGAATATACACACATGAATATAATGAATAAATATATTGTGTTGGTTGTAGTTTTATGACTCTAACAAATTCTACCTACATTAATAGAGCAATCCAAAAATAATACATATGGATATGGTTAAAGATTATAGAAAGGTTTATAGTGAAGAAGAACCACCAGTACTTTTCTCGAACTTCCCCTCTCAATAACCCAATCTACCTTCCACCAATCATTACTGTTTTTAGTTCATTTGGTGTGTCTTAGTTACTTTCTGTGTTGCTAAGACAAAAATACCCAACACTCACAAGTTAAAGGAGGAAAGGTTTATTTCAGCTCACAGTTTGAAGAGATTTCAGTTCACAGTCAGCTGGCTCCAAGTCAGGGTACCATGGCAGAGGCACGTAGCAGAAGAGAAACAGTCCAAGGCAGAGCAGCAGAAAGTAGCAAGCATCAAGCCTGGCTTTCTTTGTTTCCCCATATATTCCATGGAGATAACAAGCTTATTGATTGGTGCCATCCATTCCCAGGGTGGGACTTCCCATTACCCCCACCCAGAACAATGCTAACCAATTACTGGGCTAATCGATTTATTACACATACTTAATCCATGTTCATATGCCCTAGGCCCAGCCACATCAGAAAAGCCCCACCCATGAGTACATAAGGCTTTGGGGGGACATCTGGATACAAGTCATAATAGGTACTTAATTTCTCCTTTTCTAAACAATTTTGTACATCAAAATTTCATTATGTAATCATTTTTATATTTTGAATATGATTTTTCAATATGAAAAATAAAGATGATCTCCCTTCTCTCTCATTACACCTTCTGCTAATAGTTTCATCACTGTTCTGATGGTCAACTATGCAAATTTAAATAAGATATTTATATAATTTCTTACCCCACAAACCATAGCCAGAATCTTTTGACTTCTAATTTAGCAAGATGACATATCATTTGTAAGGGTCAAATGGAGACTGACAACTATATATCTTCTCTCCCTACAAAAGAACAGTTCTAGCATTACATTTTCTACTCTATAGGTCCAAAGTTGTGACTCCTGTGGGCCATAGAAGGGACAGTTTCAGCATAAACTTTAAATAAATTTTCTGTTTTATGGGCTCATAATATCTGTATTCTTTTCCAAAATTTCTAATCCCCTCGAGCCTGATTTTCCTAGTATTAACTCATCTAAAATGTCCTAACTATCTTATACTCCTTTTCAAATTGTAACATTTTGACAGCTCTTTTGAGGTATAACTTGTATGCAACTTTACACGTAACTGACTTTTTACTTTAAAATATTTTAGACTTACAGAAGAGTTGCAAAAATAGTAGAGTTCCCCTATATCCTTCACCTAGAATCTCCTAGTGTTCGCATCTTCCAATGATGAAAATTAACAAATTTACTTTGGTACATATTGTGTTAGTCAGGGTTCTCCAAAGAAACCCAATAAGGTATTTATAGGAGGAGATTTATTACAGAAATTGCATCATGCAATTACAGAAGCCAAGAAACCCTGGCCATGATATGCTACTTACAGTCCGGATGACCAGGAAAGCCAGCAGTGTAATTCAGTGCAAGTCCAAAAGCCTGAGCTCCAGTGTAGCCATCAAGGCACCTCTCAGTCTGAGGCGCAGGCCCAAGAAGTTGGGAGGCTGCTGGTGTGAGGCTCAGAGCTAGACAGCTCGAGAACCAGGAGTTCCGAGATCCAAGAGCAGAAAATAGTTGTCCCAACACAGAAGCGGAGAGATAATTCACCTCTGCTCTGCCTTTTTGTTCTAGTTGGACCCTCGATGGCTAGGCTGATGCTCTCCCACACTGATGAGGACAAAAATTATTTACCATTTATTGATTCAAATGCTACTGTCTTCAAGAAACATCCTAGCAAATATACCCAGAAATAATGTGTCACCAGATATTGGAGCATTTCTTAGTACAGTCAAGTTGAAACATAAAATTAACAAACATAAATACTACTTTTCGAACTGTAGATTTTATTTTGTTTTTATCAGTTTCACCATTAATGTCTTTTCCATTCTAGGATCCTACATTTCCTTTAACTGTCACAGTTCTCCTAAAATCCATAATAGCTACTGAGATTTTCTGTGTCTTCCATGACTTTGCCACATTCAAAGAGTTATTTTCAGGTCATTTTTATGAAATTCTTCAATTTTGGGTTTGTCTCATATATCTTCACTATTAGAATGAGATTATGAATTATGGGGACAAATATTACAATAGGACAGGATATTCAAGGTATGATTTGGGGAAATAATGATACATGTTGTTATGACTAGTGGTATTAAACTTAGTCATTTGGTTAATGTGTCTGTTCATATCTTTAGCTCACTTGAAAAAACTGATTTGTTTGTTTTCATAGTGTTGAGACTATCATATAATCAACATATGAGTCTTTTGAGATATATATGATCTGCCAGTATTTACTGAAACAGTGACATTTCATTTTATCAACAATGTCTTCCACTCAGTATTAATTTTTGATAAAGTGAAACATTTCAATTTTTATTTTATGGAAGCACTCTTTTTTCCCTTAGTTTTCAAGATCGAACATAACACACATGGTAGGCAAGCAAGCACACTACTGCTGAACTACATCCTCAGCCCTAGGTAGGGCTTTTCATGTTTTACCTGCAAACTCTTCTGATGCTCAAGCAAACTCAAATTTTCACCTAAATTTTCCTCTAAATGTCTTACAGTTTTGTTTTACATTTAGGTCAATGTTCATTTTGAGTTAGTTTTATAACAGTTGTAAATTACGTGTTTTAGTTCATGTGTTTGCATACAGATATACAATAACTCCATTTGTTTTTGCTTGTCAAAATTCAATGGAAGATATTTTGGGAGTTTATTTCTCAATTTCCTTTTTTATTTCACTGATCTGTGTATCTATTATTTGGCTATTGCCTTATATTGACATTGTCTTATATCTATAGCTCTGTAGTGGCCTTATAATTGGGTAATTTAAATATTCTGAACCACTTTTTCAAAAGAATAATAGAGTTGCAACTCTGTACTATTTCTGCTATTTTAGTACCTTTAAAAAAAAAGTTTTAGAATCAGTTGATCTGCCACATGGAAAACAGGTTGTAGACTTTTTCATAATACCAAAGGAAAATTTCCAAAATAATAGAGTCACATCTTCACTTGGGGAAAAAATTGGAAATAGTAATTAAGCTATTTAGGTTCAGATGTCATATCTGGGTACTACTTGAAGTAAGTAAATTAGAGATCTACGAAAAAAGTATCAATTCATATTATATAGTCTTCATAGACAAGATAAAACAATAGAGCCAGTAATAGATCCTAAATTCTTTAAGAAAAAATATTCAACAAAAGGCAGGCTCCATTTCTAACATAACTTTGAGAAAAATGGACTCTTTGTGACACACAAAACAAATAGTTAAGGAATAATCCAGGATCCTGCTTAGGAACTGAAACTAAATCTATTGCTAGTCTTCCTATTTATATGAAACCCTGACATCACACAAGTCAAGGAAATGAGTGTTACCGTGTTCAGCTCCAGACGGGTAGCAAGACTAGTCAAGTTACAATACTAAGAAGCATCAATAATGTACCAACTAAGCAGACAATGAGGCTATCCTGCTTTTAATTAAAAGCAGGAGTCTGTTGGAACAAAAGATTAGTACAAGTCCTTCTTCTCTCCACAGCACACAATAAATCCCCCCCTGTCTTTTTAAATCAATCCGTGTAAATGAGAGCGAAAATTGATTAAAATAAGATCTTTCCTAAAGCTCTTAAATCTTAATTTAAGGAACTGAATAGAGCAACAACTTTTGAAACATTGCTCACATGTATCCTAGATGGTAGGTATAGTGGTAAAAAGACTGGCTTCAATTCTTTTTGGGATGTCTTCCTTGACTACAAAGTATTGGGCTTGATTTGGACTCCCCCTGTATAGCACACACACACACACACACACACACACACACACACACACACACACACACACATCTGTATTCCAAAGTATTTGCCATATATTAATGCTATTCATTATGGACAAATTCTCCAAGGGAGTAACTTTCCATATGTCCACAAACAAGTTCAGAGTATGCCACCCGAAAACATGCTACTTAGACATAAGGACGATTTTGAGCTGAAATCAACTGAAGAGAAGAGACACAAGAAAAACATTCTGTTTCCCCACTCTGTCTCAGTCACTTTCTCATTGCTGGGACACTACCCAAACACCCACAATTTAAGAGAGCATAAGTTTATTTTGGCTCACATTTCAGAAGTTCAGACCATGTTTATCTGGCTTAAACACAATAATGGCATGATGGAAGGACCCTGGCAGAGGAGGAAAAAAAAAGCTGCTCACATCATGGTGGCCAGGAAGGATGAAGGAAAGTGCAGAGCCAGGAAGGGAGATATATCCCTCCAGACCACACCTCCACGAACCCACCTCTTCCAACCAGACCCCACCTTCTGACAGCATGTCAGTTGTATCACCCCCACGATTCAATCAGCTCCCCAAAACCCTGCCTATGAGCTCAAGAGGCCTTTCAGGACATTCTTTGTCTAAATCATAACACTCTCCTATACAAGGAAGAGCAGCAGATTCTTAAACAATGGAGACTATTCTAGACTCTGATCAAACTAAAGAAAATGCCAGTTGAATCCACATAATGAAACTTGCTAAAAACAACCTGTGTCTTCCAGTAGGTTCAGGAGATGAGTCTCCTGAGATATCAATCAACCAGACCACATTTTGACCAGGAGACCTATGCTACTAACCATGCAGACTCCTCAGCTATGCAAACTCCGAAATTTGGCTTTTGTTTCCCCCTTCCCAAAAGTCCCACATTTTCTGTCAGCCCTCTGAAGACAGATCTTGAACCTGTTTGTCTACGTTTCCACAGCACGGTCATACTGATTAAAGCTCCTTTTATACCCTTCACTACTTTTCATCTCCTTAACTGATGTTACAGGAATGGACGGCCTGGTCTGGTGTGTTGGGACCCCATAGGCCAAGGCTTTTGCCTTAAAATTCTGGTAACAATTACCATATGAAAAATGAGATACTATGAATATGCATCATAAGGTTGGGCACTGCAATATTATATGCTGAATGCTTTTCCAGAGAAAAGTAAGAAAAATGAAGCATTAAGCAATGAAAAATAAACTATAAGAGAAGACATGGGAATATTAATAATAATTAAAATATATCAATCTGCTAGAAGTGCAGGATGATGGCTGCCTTATAGAAGCAAGCTATCTAGAAGAGAGACAAGCTCACAGCACAGACAATATTAAAGGAATAATGCAAAAGATGCTACAGCAATGATGGTTGTCCCCACATTGCTAGCACAATACTGATAATGGTATAAAAAACATGATCGCTAAAATATCTATTACATATTTAGAATGTGCAAAGCATTATGGTAGAGCAATTTACAAATATTAACTCACTGACAACTTATCTGTTAAATAAGTACTATGATTATTATGAATATCCTATTTTGCTATGAGAAGTTAAGAGTTTTAGAGAGGTTATAGTTACCCAAACATTAAAGGCCAGAATAAAATCAAACCACTCTGAAGCCAGGGTTATCAACCATGCTCTTGTCCTGACAATAGGACGCTCAGAGTCCCATGAAAGCATAGAGCAAGGGAACTTAGCTCAAATGAAATTCAGAAAAGATTTTCTGAGAAGAAAAAAAAAACCCACAAAGTTGAAACAAGTAGTAAGAGGGAGAAGATATGAAATAATCCCAGAAGTGTTTCATTACCACAGCATGAAACATGAGGTAGCTGATGAGGCTGAGAGCCACGATGGGTCAGGGAGTAGGTAGTTAAGAAGTCTGACCTCCTCCTTCTTGTGGCCTACAGAGAGCCTAGATGGAATTTTTAATAAGGGAATAAATAACAAAGTTATTAAGAGGTATCTGCTCAATAGCTATGAATTAGTTAGTAATTTGAAATAAGCAAGACGAAAAGGAGATGAATGGGGTCAGCATCAGAAGACTGTGTTATTAACTTTCATGTTCATAGCCTAAAATGTGATAACTGTTAAGGATATGCTAAATTCTCCACATCTCTCCCTAATAATCCTGCCCTTAAAAAATACCCAATCAATCTAAATGTCATGTAGTACTTCCTTCCCCTAGCCTAGCCAACATAACCTAAATTTAGTTTAGGGATTAGGTGAGTTTTTCAAATAAGCAAAAGAAATTAATTTCTTTCCCATCACATTTCAAGACCAAGGAAAAAACACTTCTAAATGTCCAATGCCCTGTCCCATTATCTCAGTGATAGTACTTTACCTCCTCTGCAAGAAACAAAGCCCATCAGCTGATATGCACAGCAGTGCTGGATGAATGGCTATGTGAAAGGGAGTCTGAAAGTTAATGTGCAAGAAAATACAAATGACTACACAGAACTCGGCATTTATATTTTTGACTTGCTTCTCGTGGTTTAAAAAATATGCGGTGACAGAAAAAGGTAATTACCACCAGGAATTAATTTTAGATAATGCTATGATCTGATTGTTAGTGTCCCTCCAAAATTCATATATGGGATCCTATAACTGAGAACAATAATTTTAAGAAATGAGCCTTTGGAACTTAATCCAGAGGGCTCTACTCTTATGAATGGAATTCGTGTGGGAGGCATGAGGGCGCTCCCTTGCTTCTTCTGCTATGTAAGAAATGAACCTTTGGAACTCATCATCCCTAAAGACGCCACTTCAGGGATGTACAAAGCAAGCCATCACTAGACACGAATCTACGGTCACCTTTATCTTGTATTTCATAGCCTCTGGAATTAAGACCAATAAATTTCTGTTGCTTATAGATAATTCAAACTAATTTGTTATATAGCAGTCCAAGTAAACACAGATAGGTATTTTAATGTCTAACTTTATTATCTTAAATTACTATTCCTGTTTTTTATTATATACTGTATTTAGACTTTTATCATATACTTCTTCCAATACTTTATGTAACTGGATAATAACCAAACCAAGTAGAATATCTAGTGGTTTAATCAGTTTAATGTTTATACATAGTTAACAATATAAATTATGTCTAGTGCTTGATACCAAGGCATCTGCATTTGAAACGCCCTAGATATTTGGTATTGGAGACAAAATATCTAATTGATGAGCTGTGCCTTAGTTATTTTCTAGAGTTAATGGTATGCCAGAGAGCAGATTTAATACAGGACAAGTAAAAGTTACAAATTCACACACATGAGCCAAATGCAATAGAGCGCCGAATGTCTACCTATGCACTGGAGAACTAAGAGATCCAATCAGGGGCTGGGAGCCTATGGCAAGGTCTCATGTATGTCCACGTCTACATTAAAAGGCTGAAGAAATCTGTACTGGAACGAGGATATGATGTTTGTAACAGAGATGAAGACCAGAGCTCCCTTGAAGCGAACAGCAGTCAACCCTGAAGATAGCAAGGCCCCAAGTTCCTTCTGCTATGAGAGCAGCTGAGTTCCCTTTGGGAGAACCAGCTGCAAGACAGCTTTTCTTAGGAAACAGTGGGCTTCTATATTCTGTTCCCATTCTCCTTTACACTGCGTTGGCAACAATCCTCAGCTGGATCTTCTACACCCAGAACCACACCAACTCAGTCCACCTGGCTATTTCTGCTCAAATTGACCGTATCAGTCCACACAGGCTGTTCTGTCAATGTCTAGTTAAAATTTAACTCCATATTATATCCACAACATATTCTCTAACACCAGGTACAGGTATTCCCTCAGTGAATAGTTACAAATGAACAATCTGACATAATGAAGCAGGTAAAGTCTTGGGCCTTTTGTTTGTACTTAGTACTAGTTACGTAACACAACTAGTCAAATTCCACAAGCTACAGTAGAAAAATGATAAGAATCAAGACGTGAAGAGTGTAGCAACAAAAATTTACAACAGTGTATCGAACATTCACCTGGTGAGGAACCCTGACAAGATCACAAAACTACATGGAAATTGGAAATAGGAGAAGATCAGATTTTACAGCATAAAATCCAAAAAGTATGACTTCAGAATAAATCTTTATCAATGATAAAGCAAGAAAATCCCCCAAAAATATAGCAGATGAAAGTCAGAAGACAGATCAGCAGAAATTAAGAAATTAACAAGATGAGCAGAAATTAACAAGATGAGCAGAAATTAAGTCAGAGAAAGTGATGAAGTATTGGAAAAGTCCACAGGAATAAGAGTATATGGATCAACTCTAGTAGTAAAGTCAGGCAAACGAGAAGGTTAAAAGAATGACAGACATACTCACAAGGGCAATGCTTATTCAGAGAAAATAAATAAGCACCTGCAGCAGACCATTCTGAGAGCCTGGACTTTGGATTTCCTTTTTTTATAATTTCTCTATAATTCTATTAGGTAAATGCATACCAAATTTGATGTTTTACTGACACCTAAAAGGTCAAAGAGAAACGAATTCAATAGATACCATATTTAAAGTTACCTTAGATAAGTAATATAGAACAGAAAATAAAACCAACTAATTAGCAAAAATGCTCATTACAAAGTCTGACAAATATTCTGAAAATCTATTTAAAGTTTGCATATGTATTATTATTTTTCTGTAACTCTTTGTAAAGCTTTTTTCAAGTTACTTGTATAAAAATATCATAAGCAATGGTAAAAGAAAATTCAACTTTATTTTGTCCCTACTAAATGCCAGAATATTATCCCATTTAATTACTCTTGTTACATTACAACCATGAAGAGACTATGTATCTCACTCCACTGAAACTAGAAGATATTTTTCAATAATTCATGGTGCAAGAGAAATTTGAGGTCAGAGTTACTGTATACATTTATTTGATAATAGTCAATTTATACTTATTATTCATTTGCCTTGGCTTATTGTCTTGCTACATTTAACTGTTACTCCCCTTTGTTCAGGAAAGGTTATGTAAAATTAGATAATGAAATTAATCACACCCTGTGACTGGTAATTTCAACCTAAACTGATTTATTATGTATATATTATTTTTGGCTGATAAAAAATAATAGACCAAGCACTTCCAAAACAAGAATAGAAAAACAATGTGATATTTATCTTCATAGTTAAATATAGGGATTTACTGGATTGAATCAGGCCCTGAAACCTCAGAATGTGAGTTTATATTTGTAAATACAGGCTTTGAGGACATAATTAGGTAGAATGTGGTCACACAGAATTAGAATGGGGCCTACTCCAACGTTTCTGTTTTTATAAAAAGAGAAAAGGGAGAAATCTGGACCCAGACATATACACAGGAAGGAGACTGTCATGTAAGGATAGAAGTAGAGATTGGAATGATACATCTACGAAGTTAAGAATGCCAAGTATTGCTGGAAATCACCAGACGCTAAGAGATACGAAACACATTCTCTCTCAAGGCCTTCAGGGGGAATCAATCACCTGACTTCTTAACTTCTGACTTCTGGCCTTTATATCTGTGGAAGGATAAATTTTTGTTGTCTCAAGTCACTGAGGTTATGGTTCTATGTTACAAGAGCCCCAGGAAACCAATGCGGTAACCATCAATCATTCCATCTGATACATAAAGGTATTTAATAAGGTCACATTTTATTATTTTTTTGATTAACTATGAATTGCAAATGAACTATTTCCTCTCTTTTAACTTATTTTGCAATTCTGTTTTCTTTAAAACAGATTTCTATCAATTATTCATGTTAGTAAGGTTCAATTAATATTTCCAGTCTTTAGTGATATGATCTCTGTTGTTCTAACTCTTTCCTCCTGACTGTCAGATGAGTTTTCAGTTCAGAGAGCTCTAGAAATGATAGCAGGATGCTATTACTTATTTATCTTTCTAAAACTTTTGTTTCTGGCTTAGTCATCACACAAGTCACCTGGTAAATCTCTGCTTCAGTAACAAAAGGAGTCTCTCGGGATAATAAAGTTTGCACAGCTTTCAGGGTGTGTGTGTGTGTGTGTGCCCGCATGTGTGTTCAGGTTGTCTACTTGTTACATCTCAGTTGATGGCACAGAAACAGAGGGGTTGTTCCTTGATGGTGTTCAGTCACTTGCTTTCTCTGTGAAGCTGAATTTAAAAAGTGCTAAGGAGCTCTTTATGAGTTAACTTTTAGGGAAAGCAGGAAAAATGGCTCACTGACTAGTTTTTATTTTATGCTCTTCCTAGAGGCCATCAGTGTAAAGGGGGCAATAACACAATTCCTAAAGCCTGAAGTAAAAGTACGTAACATTAGTTCTGTCCAGTACTTCCCACTTTCCTTAGGTCATGAGACACACGGAAAAACAATAACATTCCTACTGCACAATGGTGTAATGGAACAAATCTGTAAATGACTAGTTCATAGCACGACAGCAAAAGAGGATCATCAGATGAATGAGTTCTGATAAGGCCATTCTATTAAAAATATTGAGGAATATGTTGATTTTATATCTCCTTTTACCATAGGTTTATTTACATCTCTCAAAGAAAATGAACTAAAAATGATTTCCTCCTTAAATTTCAACATTTGTTATTTAATAGAATTACTTTAATATCTACAAAGAATATATATAAAACATGAGTATCTTGGCTTTTTCCTTTTAGTTTACTGCTTTCCATCACACTCAAGGAAAAAAAAAATACACATATTCTAAAACACTATAATGAATAAGGGTTTCCCCCACATTTATGGCAGGGTGAACTACAAATCCACTCCAGGATTACAAATCTTGCATAATAATCATGTAGACCCTAAATCAATCTTGCACTAAAAACATAATCCTAAAAAAGATGCAGCTAATATAGGAGTGACACAAAAGGGGTATAAATTTCTCATTTTGAGCACTGGTACTAATACTTAAGTGATTTAATTTATTCTGCTCTTATTATTACTTTCCTTATATTTTTGCTAGGAAACAATAGAAATTAACTTTCCTTCAACAAGTTTGTGCCATCACAGAGGACAAACAATTCACTAATTCACCTAATATACTTATTTCTTCAACCTATATTGATGTGCTCTTATTTTGTCTTCATGATATCATTTTAGAAACTCGAAGTATAATTAATCCGCTTAATTTGTCTTTTTTATATTAATGAAATACAGGTGGATATTAATAAAGAAAATTTTAAAAAGTAATCTTATCAATTCTATGAAAAAAAAACAAAATTTCATAACACAATAATCAGAGACTAGGAATAGTTAATACACTGTCTATAACAATTTTAAAAGAATGACCAAAATGTTACACAGAGGAGAAGTTACAGACAAAATAGACTCTCTTACAAAGAAAAAAACAAACAGATGAAAGCACAAAACTTTCTCTTTAATGAACTCTAAGAGAAACCAGTAGTGAGTTTTCAGGAGTCATATTTCAAAAGCTAATTCAAAGGTTATTCTAATTATTCATCATCATTTTTTGAAATATACATTACAATTTGTCATATGACTCCTCAATTTTCGAATCAAGATGGTGATATTACAAAACATAATTTTTACAGTTACAGAAGAAGTAGAGTAGTTTTCTATTTTAATCAATAAATTTTGCATATGAGCTTAAAATACATGAATGATGTCAATAGAATGGACAAAATAATCTGCTATTAAATATATCTAATATTAAAGTAGATAAAAGTTCATATCATAATTTGATGGGTACAAGTTTTAACAGTATCATGAAGCATTTACATAGCTTTTATTGCAAGGTCCTTGAAAGATTTGAAATACCAAAAAGAAAAATAAATAGCTTCTGTATTCAATCAGAACAGACAGAAAAGCTACTTGTGGAGAAGCATTCCGTGTTCTACAACCTCCTTCTCAGAAATTTGGAAACTGAGCTAGCATTTATGTGCTTCATTTTTAATAAACAGAAGCAGCAATATTTTCAAATTTATTGTGCAAATAAAAGTGTTCTTATTTATTTATAATTTTAATTTCTATACACTAAAAAAACATTGTTTTTTTTTTAACATTCAACTTTTTCCCACTTCTCCTTGATTTGATATACTACCAGCTAATTTTAGAATAGATAGAACAAGATTAATACTAGGATTTAAGGAAAAAATGCTAAGAGATAGAGTTAATTGAATTCTTCCTGAGTCTAGAGTAGAAATATTTTACGCCAAATGTGAAATCACCTCTCTCCTAAAAATACTGGACACATGGGTAAGGCAGGGATCCTCTATTTATAATAGCAGAGAAGAAAACCAGTGAAAGAAATTAGGAAAGATCAGGTTTCCAAAGGGGTGTTTGTTGAACACAGGTGTGGACCTAGAGCTGCGAGACTCTGGACAGGATATCCTTCTAATATTCTTCAAAATAGATCAGTCTGTATAAAAGGGAACAGTTTCAGTTAATCAAGGGTTGTTCTAGCTAATTGCTACAAAGGGAATCTAAATAGACATGGTGTTTAAAAATTTGGAAGAAAAGATACTTAATATGATTTCATTCTTAAATCGATTAACTTGTTTTGTGGCCTAATGTATGATCAGTCCAGACAAAGTTCCACGTGTGCTTGAGAAAACAGGAATTTTGTTGATGCTGAATGAGATGCTCTATAGACAAGGGGTAATCAAAAAATATTGGGAATGTTTACATTTTTAAAAATATTTATTACAGTAAAGTTGCATTGCCAAGAGTGATGGGATAAATGTGTCCAAATCAAGGATAAGCATGTTGAAGGGAAATAATGACAATGTGTCTTTTACTGTAATTATTTTGTAAAAATTTAAACATCAACCTCTTATTGATCAAATAATCACTGCAATTTCTGTCAAATAAAAGTATAACAGGGGTTGGAGATTTAGCTCAAGTGGTAGAGCGCTAGTCCAGCAAGCACAAGGCCCTTAATTCAATCCCTAGCACCAAAAAAAAAAAAAAAAAAAAAAAAAAAAAAAAAAAAAAAAAAAAAAAAAAAAAAAAAAAAAAAACCATAACAGCATGTCCTCGTGTACCATACTCACCAGATCTGGCATCATGCAACTTCCGGCTCTTCCCCAAAGTGGAAATGATGATGAAATGTAAATGATTTGAATTGATTCAAGACATGGAGGCAGCAGCCATGACAGAACAACTAAAGACACTCATGAAAAAGGACTTCCAGAACAGATTCAGAAAGTGACAAAATCAATGGAATAAGTGTGTTTAAAGTGAAGGGGTGTTTTAAGGGGGGGTTAATGGCAGTGTGCCTTTTAGTGCAATAAATGTTTTAATTTAAACATTCACCATGTATTTTAGGTGATTAGTTTTTTTTTGTTTTTTTTTTTTTTTTTGTGGTGCCGGGGATCGAACTCAGGCCCTTGTGCTTGCAAGGCAAGCACTCTGATCACTGAGCTAAATCCCTAGCCCCAGGTTTTTTATTTTTTATTATTTTTTCATTTTTTATTAATACATGTTTGCAGTACACAATGATTATATTCCTTGTGGGGAGCTGGTAACCAGTTATGTATTCTCCTTCTAATTATCTTCCCCAAACAGGTAAAGACATCATACTACAGTGATCCATGCGCACTTGTGTTTAGAGCAGCATAATTCATAACAGCGAAGTGTTGAAGGTAACCTATACATTCATCAACAGATGAATGGAAAAAGAAAATGTGGCATTTACACACAATGAGGTACTACTCTGCCATTAAGAAGGATAAACTGGAGTTATTTGCAGGAAAGTAGATGGACCTGGAAATCATAATATTAAGTGAAATAAACCACCATACATTTTGATTGCTCTTTGTATGTCTGCTAGGTTCATTTGGTCTAAAAAGTAATTCAAGTCCACTGTTTCCTTATTGATTTTCTTTCAGTGGATCTGTCCATGCTGAATGTTGGTTACTAAAGTCTCCCATCACTGTACTGCCTATCTCTGTTCTATTTTCCTACTGAAATCTACTATTACTGTATTGCCTGTCTCTACTTTTAGATACATTAACTTTCCTTACTTATTTAGGTGCTGCAATTTTGGATGCATACATATTTATAATTGCTAGATCTTCTGATGAATTGTTCTCTTTATCACTATATAATGGCCTAACTCCTCAGTTTTAACTGATTCCTTCTTCCCTATGAGATTACACCCCTGACCCAAATACTAACCTAGGGAATAAAAGCCCCACTTATATTCTTCACTCATACTATTTCTCCTACCAGATTACAAAGCCATAAGAATCAGAGTGACCTCTGCCCACTGTGACTCCCAAGAACTGACCACTCAGCAGGTTCCACCAACTCAATTTAAGAATAAACACAAGTGAAAACTATATTAAATCTGAACCAGTTACTTCCTTGGAAAATAAGGCTTTCTGGCCTTCCTTCTCTAAGGAGGAGTCAACCACTTCATCAAATCCAGTCATGTTCAGCTCTAGGGACAAAGAACAAAACCATTTCTTCACCGTTCTCCTCTTATTCACCAACTATGAGTAGTAACAAGCCCAGAGCACCACACTTCATGTGAAGCTACTTCAAAAATTAGCAAACTGGTCTTTTGGCAAAGCCTTTTCTAATTCTCTCTCTCTCTCTCTCTCTCTCTCTCTCTCTCTCTCTCTCTCTCACACACACACACACACACACAGAGGCAACAACACATGCTATATGTAGAAACAATCACGTGGACTGTCAAATGTTCAGACTCAAAGGTTTTATATGTATACTGGAATTGCCAGTCACATACCACATGGCTCAATCTTCAGCCTTAGACATTAGACATTTTAATCCTTAGACATGTCCTCTTAGACATTTTAATCCTGAGTGTGAATAATGATACAAATTTTATCACTTTTTCTTAATGACACAAGTCATTGTAAATGCATTGTATAATGGAATCAAATCTTCATAAAATTTCAGAATGTTAAAATAATATACTATATATTTTCAAGAGATATTTCACTGGAATAATATAAAGCCCTACTCTTGGATAGATGATAATGCATTTTTCAAGGTGGATATTATGGTTTAATGACAGAGCTTATTGCAGAAAATAAAGGCTTTTGCTTTCGCATGTTTCCCTAATATGTGTTTTATTTGTTTAGTGCACTGTTTTAATTGCTTAGAAGAGACTACAATACATATACACCATTCAACATATATTGTTTGGATGAAAGAATTAGAGTAAGATTCAGAGTTCTAGTCACTACAAAAAGCTACTAAAGCCTTAAGCTATATTAATTAAGCTGTATCAGTACAATAAAGCCAACAGAACATGGAGAAGATGCTCCTGTTTTATTCCCTATAGCCAAACCACAAGTGTAGCAGGGTTGTGTCCAGCTATGAACAACATACTTTGAGGTGGAAGTGTAAAGCCATACTATTCAGAAGGAAATTGCCAAAGTGTCAAAGACACTGAAAAATGTCACAGGAATCCCAGAAGACAAAATTGAAGATAAGACAGTATAGTCACTGTTTTTAAAAGTATAAAGCACTGAAAGTTGGAAGAGTTAGTTTTATCCTGAGAGGTTCCAATGGGCAGAAACAAAACAAATGATAAGAAGAAAGAAAGATTTTAGGTCAACATAAAAAATCATATTCTAGAAGTAAGACCCATTCAAAGACGTCAAAGATGCCTTAAAAACTAGGACGATCCTGCCCTTTTAGGTACAAAGTAAATAGATCACCATTAGTCAAAAATGTAGAAGGGGAATAAAAGCATAGTGAATAAGCCTAGAAAACCTTTAAGATAACCCCAATCTTTATTCTTCAATGAGTTCAAAAGAAGAAATATCAAATGTGAAAAGATGTTCGGGGCAGGGGGCAGGTAAAAAAGTGTTCTCACAACTCACAAAATCCACAAAATATAGTGTAGAATTAAATTAAATGATCAATAAATCACATATATTTCAAGACCATAAGCCTGAGGAAATTAATTAACTAGGACAATATAATGATGTAAATGTACTTGTTTTCTACCTGTTGTTTTCCAGAAAAACACTTATAGGCAGAAGTTAAAATAATTTTCTTCTAATTATTTAACAATTAGTCATAAAAACAATGAGTGACAATAATGACAAATTTATGAAGAGAAAGGATCTTAGCAGTTAAGAGAGAATCTAAAATAATTCTTTACAAAAGTTCCTAAAACCATCTGTCTAGAAATCTACAGTTTTGAGAAATGTATGACCCCAGTCCATTATGAGGACTTGTCTGATTGTTAGAAATTGGATTAAATCAAATGTTTCCCTCTTATAATTTTACCTATCAACACTACTCCTGTCCCCCAGGGCTTCACCATCCTTAGTCAAACCCTTACTACATGTCACTTTCCTAGAAATAATCGAAGACAGCTATTATAGTCCTAATTTGCTTATTCTCTAAGCAAAATATCTTCAGTTACGTCCATCCCCAAATAGTACCTAAATTCTTGTTTATTGCTTGGCTATATGGCAACCTACTTTGATTAAGGGACATTTTAAAGTGAGTTTTGCAAAACAGAACACAGTACCCTGATAAGGGCTTTTCAGTATGGAATTAAGAAGCTCTATCCCACCCCTCATCGTGGGTATTCAACCCTGTTTATGCAAGCTCACTGATAACTGATACTGTACTTATTTTCAACTCTAAAATACCTCTCACTACTATTAAAAAATCATCCTATTTCTTAATATACGTAATAGAATTATATCCATATATTATTTTTGGTGTAATGTATGGGGATCCAATAATGTGTGGGAGGCAAGTATTATCTCATTTATAGGTAAGAATCATAAGATCCAAGGAAACGACTCATCCAAAGTCACATAGTCAAGAAGAAACAGAAATAAGTCTAAAATTATACAAATTTAGTGTGTTTACACACTTCACTGCACCATGCATAGCATGGTTTATAACAAATACACATATCCATATAATATCATAGAATTAGAGTATAAAATAAGTTCAAGCATATACTTTATTGCTTGTGTTCTTTATCATCTTGTGCCCAATATTAAAATATCTGAACACAGGTTTGGTACTTAGTATTTTCTTAAGAACAAGATTTTTCTTATAATGTTTTTAAAAGAATCTACTTTTAATTCAAGCTGGCAGCTAATTTTTCTTAAGTGACTACAATGATGAAATTACCATTTTATGTTAAGACTCTCCAGACTATAAACAAAATAAGAATTATGTGGCTGAACTAAAAATTAGTGAAATATGGATGCAAAATTTATTAGCATAGAACTAAAAGCCATTTAAAAGATTGAAATGATACAGATTTCACCAGCTTTTCAGTTCCTTTCCAGCAATGAATTGGCAGGTCCACTGGAGCCCAAAGCTATGTCTGTAGAGGTTCAGGTGTGATCCTGTCTGACATAGACCAAGTCTTGTGCCAGAGGAAGGTTGCTGAAAGAGAGAACCTGAACAACTTGCTATGGGCAATCTATATACCACTCAATGCTCCTAGAAAATCGCATTTTCTCATGAGCTCAGACACATTGGTGGATCTACATTGATTTATTTTTAACAATTAATGTGGTATCTTATGGAGAGAGGTCACAAGTTCATTTGATAAAGAACCATATTCTCTCTAAATTCATGACATCTCTGCAGTTTCTTCTGATGAAGCTTGCGGGGGGAGATAAAGATCTGTCACTTCTTCATTCTAAGTATCTTCCAAGATTGGGGACCTTAGCTGGGTACATTAGGGTGACCATCACACTTGGCAAAAGATGCTTATTTTGTAACATGATCAGGCAGAATGATCCAGCCGCTCACCTTTTTTTGATGGTGACACTCTCCATGGCCATCTAAAGGTCTGCCATTTTCTCTTGTCCTGTTTGACTACATTCTCCTACATTCTGTTCTCAGGAGTCTCACTTGGCTCAATTTGGCCTTCAATTCACTGTAAAACCAAAAAACATTCTCTCCTATGAAACACTCATTAGGTTGTAGAAGAAAAACTCTTATAGTGTTATTGTCTTAAAATGAAGAGAGGAGCTCTCTTCTCCCCCAGATGATTCAGTCACCTTTCCTATAAAGATGGATAGTCTCAAAAACCAAAGTTTCTTCTTTTCTCCTGTTTATTGTGGAATTTTTTTTAAATCATAGGAAAAATCACTGATTTAAAATCAGAATATGTGACCCTGAATCCAGTCTCTGCCACTAACTTGCTAGTCACTTTACCTCTCTAGTCTACAATGGATTTTGTTCACTTTTATGTACAAAACAGTATACAGTCAATTATTGTGATGATAAAATTAGAAAAATCTCCAGCATCGTGGCACATGCCTATAATCCCAGCACTCAGGAGGCTGAGGCAGGAGGATCACTATGAGTTCCAGGTCAGCCTAGGCTACATAGCAAGTTCAAGGCCAGTTTCAACTACATAGCGAGACCCTGTCTCAAAAAACAAAACAAAACAAAACAAAAAAAAACAAACAAATTAGAAAAATCATGTAAAAACAAGTATAAATTTTCTAGTTAGATACATAATTTTCCAGATATGGTTACTGACTTTTTAATTCCTCAGCATTCCCACCATATTGTAGAAACTTATTAACAAAAATTTGTAGCTAGGAAAGCAGGAGTTTATATGGATGGTGACATCTCAGTGTGGTAAAATAAATACTGAGCATATTAAACATGTGCACTTTACATATTGAAAATATTATTGGAAAGTATCAGCATTATATTATCTCTTCCAGTTTTTCTCCCCCAAAAAGCCAAGAAGACTTACTTTCAAAGATCAAGATTTTGTATTTTCTCACTTAAAAATAAAGATTCAGAATCCTTAGTAATACAACACCACACATACAGATGTACTTGTAAGTCACAGGAAACTGAAATTTAATTAGGAAAACAAAAATCTTGCTCTTTCTCCCTTCCACAGTCCCCATCATTTCCTCACTATTTGACTCCCATAATTAGTTTTTGATTGCTGTATAATGGTCTGAATCATATCTGTTTTTATAATGAACTGGTTATATTATTTAAATATAGATATAGAAGGTTCTTGATGTCAAGAAATGTCTGTGTTATTTTTTTTAAGGAGATTTGGTTTCCTATAATTATACCACTAAGGAGAAATGGTAGAGAAGTTAGGTGTTGCTAATTTAATTACTACCTTAACAAAGCTTCTATAGCCATGAGATGGTCACTTTTCATGAGATATGTAGCCAAGAATTATTATTACATATATAGATATTTGTATTAGAATTTCTGTAATATTTTAAAGAAAATGTTATTTTCCATGGAAAAGTCTAGGTAGAGCAATTCCTGAATCCAGTTCAAACAATACTCAGAGAAACTGACTCACAAGAGTGGTCTGATTCATCGAGCTAAGAAGGGCTCTAAAACCTTCATGAGTAAAATGTAAATCATAGAAGATTTAGAAATCTTTTAGGGCGCTCATGTACTTATAAAACAAATATATTGTCAGTAGAAAAAGAGATACTTTCTCATTATTAATCCAAAATGGTTTTCTTCTGAGGAATAAATAATAAAGCTACTAAAGAGTTTGAGGTCTCAAAAAATGCATAC
Organism: Hystrix cristata; assembly: GCA_004026905.1. Taxonomy (NCBI): domain Eukaryota; kingdom Metazoa; phylum Chordata; class Mammalia; order Rodentia; family Hystricidae; genus Hystrix; species Hystrix cristata. The sequence goes on from PVJO010015408.1 coordinate 41,946, forward strand.
AGTTAGTTGAATGTTTACTTGGGTACATATTCAAAAGAGCCCAGCTAATGTTTACAAATGTAAATGTTTTTTGATATTCATGAGAAACCAAAAGACTGAAATCCTGAGGTAATCTGGAACTAAGATATGTATCCAACACAGACTTTATTATGTCATTATCCTGGTCACTCCAGATATCAGGCTCTCTCTTGAGGGCCCTACTACATTAAACCTGAAGAGAAAAGCAAATTTCCCACCAATACACCCAAACTGAAGTTTTACTACAAATATGGACAATTGTCTGCTTTTCTTTCTTGTACTACTTTTATTCACTGCTAGTATTACAGTAATGTCATTCACCTATCAAATAGTACATAAAAAGATTTATAAGCGGTTAAATTTCATTTCGATAGCTACTCTCAATGTATGCGCACATTACTTTGGTGGCTATGACCTTGCCCCCACCAGGTCCACAGGATGAAGAAGAGGCAGGCCCAGGACGATGAAGAGTACAGTGTGAATACTGCACACACAGATGGTCTGTGTCAGAGTTGAGGAACACTGAGCTCAGGAAATCACCCTGCCATCCTGGCTTTTCTCAAGTATATAGGTATTTAAGAAAAACAACCTATAGGTTCGAGTCTACCCAGGCAACAAAAAGAAAGGAAAAAACATCCAAATTGGAAAGGAAGATGTGAAACTGTCTCTGTTGATGACATGATTTAATATATAAGAAATGCTAATGACTCCACTAAAACATTCTTAGAACAAATAAATGAATTCACTGAAGTTGCAGAATATAAAATCAACATATGAAAATCAGTTTTGTTTATATACACTAACAGTAAACCATCTAAAAATAAAATGAGGAAAATAATTTCACAATAGTAAACAAAAAGATTGAAATACTTAGCACTAATCTAAGAAAATGAAAGATTTATATACGGTAAACTACATACATTGAAGAAAGACACACACAAAAGGAATGACCTTCATAGTCACGGATCAGAACACTTTATATGTTAAAAGGCCTGTACGTCCCAAACAGCTTATAAATAATATAATCCCTATTGAAATCCCAATGGACTATTTTGCAGAAATGAAAAACAATTCTTAAATGTAAAAGGTACCACAAAAGACCCCGAGTAGCCAAAAACCGTCTTGAAAAAGAGTAACAAAGCTGATGTTACCACATTTTCTGCTATCGAAATATATACAAAGTAGTCTAATTAAAACAGTATAGAACCAGCAGAAGATAGACATAAACAAGAGAAACGAGAAGGCAAATCAGGTACAATCCTGTGCACATATAGTTAACTGACCTTTGACAAGTCTGTCAGTAATACAAAACTGAGAAAGGATACTCTCTTCTACAACCAGAAATGGGAAAACCAGTTGTCCACATGCAAAAGACTGAATATAAAAAACCCCTACAATCCATTAATAAATAATAAATAACACAGTTATTATGGGGAAAGACCTTAAATTAAAACATTTCTGTAAAGCAGATGTACAGTAGCCAACATGCATATGAAAAGATGCTGAGCTGCTCCAATGACCAAGGAAATGCAAAACTACAATGAGATATCACCTCACACACATTAAATATGGATACAGTAATGTATTATATTATAAATACATATATTAGGAGAGAGAGAGAGATTATTGGTGAGGGTATGAAGAGATCAGAGCCACTGTGAACTATCAGAGGGAAACCAAAATAATACAGTAGTACTATACACAGCATCCGGGTGACTCAGAGTGCTCCTGATTATATCGCTTCCTAATGTCGTTCTGCAATGGATTTCTTCTGCAATACTAGCCTGCAGGAAATATGAGGCAAGAACATGCAGACACACACACACACACACACACACACACACACACAAACACACGCAAAGTGGGTGTGGAACTTAAATCCAATTTACTTGTGACTCACGATCCTTCCCTCATACCTGTAAGATTCCAATAGTGCAGCCCACAGAATTAAACCACTTACCCAACAAATGGATAAAATTTCTAGTCTCATTTGTTTCTTTTTCTTTTTTCTTTCTTCTCCTTTCTTTTATTTGTTTTATTGTTTTCTTCTTTTTTTCTCTTATTTTTACTTAATTCTATTAACTTTGATCGTTCAATTCGATTTTTTCCTCATATTTTTCTCTTCCTTCTCATCTTTATTTTCTTTCTTTTACAAATTTTACTTCATTATAGGGACTTTGGCATTTACTCAAAGTGAGGTAAGCAGAAAAGCTGGATATGCCTAATCTTGAAAAATGTTTCTCTGGATGTTTTCAGAGTAGACAGGAGAATAAAATGAACATAGGACTGGTTATAGAGATATTGTATATATCATAATGATCCAGGTGATATGGGATAAAAATTGGATTAAGGTAGTAATAGCAAAGAGAGAGAAATACAGCTATATTCTGGATATATATTCCAAAATAATACATTAGTGAAATGAGGAGGTCTAATTAACTAGCAGACAAACTGGCAACACAATGCAAGGCTAGGCTCAAAGGTCTTGTATGCTCTAGTGGCCTTCAATCTTTTTTTGTTTTTTTTTTTGTGGTCTTCAATTTTGACAGCTGAAATTATTCAAGTACTTTTCTCAGGGCCTTAGTCTAAAAAAACAACCTCTTTACCCATGTTCAGCTACCCAGATACTGTATATGACTAAATAAATATATGGGTATATGATTAAATTAGTCATTATTGCTTTCTTTATTTGGAGATCACTTCGGTTTCCTTCATGAAGAACCAGATAAGTAATTTTAAAGTGTATGCACTTTTCAGCTGGATCCAGCTATCCAAATGAACAATAAATGAATTTTAAGACTTTGTTGTACTGACTATATGGTAGAAATAGAGTAGAAACTCTAAGAAGTTCCTCGTGGGTAAAGAAATAGTTCATGTCAAAGAATCTTCGATCAGGGATCTGAAGGTGAAATAACACAGAGAGGAAGCAAGGGCTTTCTAGAACTCAACATGGAGACTGAAGTATCAGAGGCATGAAAGACAGTGAAGGTTCACTGGATACTAATGCTCTTCACTGAATTTCAGAACTTTAATGTCTTCAAATGAGTGATTTTCTATGATATTGGAATAGAAGAGTTTTAGTGGGAATTCCTCTTGCAAGAGTGTTCCATAATTTATGGAGGATGAGCAGTCTGAAGAAGCATGTGTCCAAGACTTCAATTTTAATTTAAAACTATGTGTATAAAGGTCTTACAAGGTCATTCAGTGAAGTGATCTACAGTTTTACACAGTTTTTATGATCTAGATGAGGGGTTTCAAATGTGCAGCCAGAGTGACAATGTCCAAGCCATGGAAGAAAAGCATCATTTGCAATTTTTCAAGAAACCACTATGGTTATCACATTCTTCTGTACACTATTTCATTAACTTTGGATTTAAACATAGGTCTATCTATGAACTTTCAAATTACTGGGGTTTTTTTGCACCAGCCCTTTTTTTTCTGAAAACCTTTAATTAAATCTCTTTTTCTTCTTTCTTACTCGATGATATTTAAATATAAATATATATGTGTGTATACAGTGGTATTTTATTCATATATATAATGATATATACATATATGCATATAATCATATATACATGTACATATAGATTAGTAGATGGAAATTAGTTTTCTATTCATGTTTTTAAAGTTAAGTGATCTCTAACTTAAAGTATATTACACATA
>PVJO010015409.1:0-17514 GCA_004026905.1 Hystrix cristata
TTCTGGGAAGATACCCAGCAGAGGAATAGCCGGGTCAAATGGAACCTCTAGTTGTAGTTTTCTGAGGAATCTCCACACTGATTTCCACAGTGGTTGGACCAGTCTACATTCCCACCAACAGTGGAGGAGGGTTCCTTTTTCCCCGCAGCCCCGCCAGCACTTGTTATTGGTTGATTTCTTGATAATAGCTATTCTTTCTTTGTTTAAAAAAAAAAAAAGAAAAGGAAAGAGAGATAGTATTCAAAAGAGAGAACTAGATAGGGAAAAGGGGGATAAAGAAGAAGGTTAAAAGAAAAGTAAGATGAAAGGGGAAAAAATGGTAAAGTATAACTACACTTGTTGCAAACAGGGAGGGGTGGGTGAATGGAAGGGAGGGGAGGGGAAGGAGGGGAAGAAGGAGGAAATCAAGATGTATCATGTACAGGTACAAAATAACCATGTTGATTATGATCATTATGTATACAATGTACCAATACATGTTCTTGGTAAAAATAATAAAAAAATTAAAAAAATAAATAAATATTGATAAAATTCATTTCATCAAATTAAAATGCAAATTCACTAAAATTCATTGTTAAGAAGAAAGAAGAAGCCACTAATTGAGACATATTACTTATAGAACATTATCTCAGAAGGAATGTAAAATGCGATTAAATGCTAATAATAAAAATGTTGATTAAATCGAAAAGACATGATCATCAAAATTGATAATCATTGAAACTAAATTAAATGCATGAGTATTGACAAAATGACTATCTTTCAGTATTAATACTTTGTACAAAAGTATTTTCATACACATTAGATTTAAACATTTACAATTAAACCATGAAAAATTATAAATTTAAAACAATGCAAAACAACAACATAACTTCTTTTAAACATCCAGTGTTCATGTCTAAGCTGATCAGTAGCTACACGGTGATATAAGGTCATTTGACAAGTGGAGGAAGTAAGGTGACAGAAAATTATCTAAAGAAAATAATTGGACAGGTGTTTTATAAATAACTGCTGAACCATTTTTTCCATAGCTGCATGTGAACAAAGAGCACCACAGACTACTTTTAAAAGTACAGATTGTTAAGCTATTTCAATCAGAAAACTAATTTTATGTATCTAATTTCAAGTAAATTGATAGAATAATGACATTTATGCCTAAGTTACATTTAAGAAAAGTATATTATGATGCTGTGTAATAAATATGTGTGCATGATAGTTACACTATGATTATTTTGATAGATGTTTTAGTGACTGTTTACGATCCTATTACTAGAATTTTCTTTTAAAAGAGGCATAAACAATGTGAAGAACAAACATGTCGATTATATTGCTTTAAACACATTAAACACCTAGCATATTAAATTAAGTCTTACTGTCCTGTGCCGTAGATTAGAACAGAAACATCACCCAAAGTCTCCAGACTTACATGGCTGCTCTTTAGATTGGCACTATTAGAAGGTACTGCAAGTCTTTTCTGAGTGGGGCAACACCACAAGTTCTTGTTTTGTTTGGTTTGTGGGGGAGTCCTGGGGATCGAACTCAGGGTCTTGAGCTTGGTAAGCAGGCACTCCACCAACTGAGTAAATTCCCAACCCCAACTTGCAAGGTTTTAGGTCAGTAGGCACATGACTTTGAAGGGTGTTGTGTGACTCAGTGGTCTCTTCCTCTGCCTCTTTCTACTTCCTTGTGATCACTTTTAATGATATTTCTTAAAAAATTAAACTGAGCTTCATTTACTCTTGAGAATATTTTGGGAGCATTTTTAGCCTATCTATTCCTGACTAAAATAAAATAGCTTCTTTTCTAAAAAAATCTTTTGGGGTGCTGAGGATCGAACTCTGGGCCTTGCACTTGTGAGGCTAGCACCCTGCCACTGAGCTAAATCCCCAACACCTCTTTTCTGAAAATTTTAATTCCTTTGTTTTTATATATTTTTTTCTTTTGGTGTGTGGGAGGACATTTAAGAAACTTCTACTTCAGAATTAGAATAACAATAATTAAACAATTAAAAATAAAGTCTATCTTCAGTAAAGAGATAAAATCTGAAAGATAATATTTCAACTCTTTCATCGTTCATGATATCACTGGAGACCAAAAGACTATTTTCTAGAGGAATACTTTTTTCTTTTCATAATGGAAGTGGAAGGAAAGAAGGAAACATTAAGTGAGTTATGTGGAAGGTACAATGATATGGAAAATTTAGGCAAAAAGACATCATTGGAGCTCGCTTGAGAAAATCAAAGCAGAATGGAGTAGACAGTTTAAGATGTGCTAGTTCTACTAATTCTGTAAGCTAGAAAGTGGTCTACAGTTGCTTGTTGCAAGGGCCTACAGTGATAGAGGAACGCAAATAGCGCCCCCTGGTAAACAGGCCAGACAGAGGCGGCACTGGGTTGTATTTAAAAGATTGCTTTAATGAGGGTCTTCTGCTCCACTTTAAGATTTTTGTTACATTCTGGAGGACAAGATTTTCCAAGGCCAGGAAGGTGTGTTAAGGTGTCAAAACATCATAATATACATAAAATGCTTAATATTACTAATACAGGAAGAAAGAAAGAAAGGGAAGAAGGAGTAAAAGAATCCTTAATCAAACAACTTTAATGCTCTTTATATCTCATATGCTTCATAAATATTTATTCACTGTGCACTGACAGATATGTTTTTATACCACAAAAAACTATTTTTTCATATTCTCTAATTTGACTTGAAAAGCTTTAATATATTTCACTGATTAAAACATCTCTTTGTTCATATTCATTTAATTGCATTATTGTTTATCTGAAGTCATTTTTCTACAATGCCACCTTTTTCTTATATAAAAATAATATAACGGTATTGTACGTGTGTGTACGTGTGTGTGTGTGTGTGTGTGTGCCGCAGATGCATAAATTCTTCCTACTTAAATTGTTTATTACTTTGCATTTGGGAAGCCACTAGCTTTCCACATTCATCTGCTTTATTCTGTAGACTGAATTTAATGGCACTGGTGTGAATTATAATAGCTTGGTTAATCCCCTCCAGTCAGTGTGATTTATTTAGGGGCAAATAATCTCTAAACGATAATCCATTAGGAGCTAATTCTTTTCCTGAATGAAACCTACTAGAAATAAAGTTGTCATTTGATGCAGGCTGCTGAACTGTGAGCTCCTGGAAGCCAACGCATGATAAAAATATACCTGAAAATAAACATGATACTGAAGAAAGCACTCACATGACAGAAAAAGAAAGGGGGAGACAATTAAAACCTTATTATCCAGTTGGAGCTCTTGCATATAGCAAGCAGGGTATACTTGCCCAGAATTCAGGTAAAATGATGTCTCTATGTAAAATTTGCATTAAATTTATCTAAGTTTTAACAGAGGGAGAAAAGACGCTGGCACATTGCCAGACCAGGCTCTTCTTCACTGCCAGCCAAACTCTGCTGACTGTGTGTGTGAGCTCCCTCCCACCGTCCCCAAATGCTGCTGAAACCACTCGGGTCTCTCTGCCACCCAGCCATAAATGCTACTGAATTCACAGGCTGGAAAGAGACCGTCTGTAAAGCTGAGCAACTGGGACAGGGGATCACCGAGGGGCGGAAGAAACAACACAGATCAGCGCTATTTCCTGCTGGCTGCCCCAAACCACCAGATTCGCAGACCAAATTAAAACTCAGCAAGCAGGAGTACTGCTTTGACCTGGAAGTGGAAGAGGCAGAGAAGAGCCATCAGAACAGCGCACACAAGCCAGGGCATCGCCTCCTGCCTGACTGCAGGGGATCGCTGAGGTTACCCAGTGCAGAAAGCTGGGGAGAACTAGGACAAACCCACAGAGCTCGAGGCCGAGGGGAGGGAGTGGGGTGCAAGCACACAGCGGCCCCTCGCAGACTCCGCAGGCGCCTCGGGTTGCTTGCTCCCGGGAAGGAGGGCTGGAGGGCCACATAAAGCCATCTCCAGAGACTCCGTAGGTATGTGCGCTTTTGGTTTCTTCGCTTTGTGTTTGCGTGGTTTCTGCATTATTTTTTCTTCATTATTTTTCTATGCCTTTTTCTTTTTTAAAAAAAAAAAACAGGCCTTTGTATACATGTTTACATGGTCGTGGTTATGGGTATACATTTTCCACTGTTGCTTGTAAAATATTCTGTGTCATTCAGTCAAATATGCCCATTTCCGGTGCGGCTTCTGAGTGTCCTCTAGACTTGTCTGGCTGTTACTTCAGCAGTTGGATACAGTCACCTTATCTCTCTTTTCACCTGCCTTGCACAACTCATCCTTTCGCTATCTTCATTATTTCCCCCTCATACCTTCTGTTTCTTGGCTCCTTCCTTACTTTTATTTTTCCCCCACCATTCTATCTACTCTTTTATGCATAAACTATTAAGATTAATCTAAATACAACGCTCTTATAACATCTCACATTAGGTTGCCTCTCACCAGGAATTGTTTCACAGGATTTCTAAAATTAGTGTATCCATTAGGTTTTTAATTGTATATACTCTCTCTGTGTCATTTTTCACTATTCACTGAAACTCCTCCCCATTCTCTTCCCTCACTTTCTTTCTCACATACTTCCAAGTATCCCTACCTCGCTCATATTCTCTGGCATATAAAATTATTATAAAACAATCATAATTATTTTCATTTTTCCTAGAGTGTACGTGAAGGGCATAAGTTTATGAATAGCTGTGTGCGAGAGTTCACCATGTTTAGTGTCTCCAGAGTGTTTTATATTGACCTATCAGGTTCTTATTCACCAAAGATCATTGCTTAGGTTTTCAAACATAGGGTCAGTCTCTGCTGATTTATGAATTGTATACAATCTCCATAAATACAAAGCTACTTTCCACTTATACACACCCCCTTATTCTTTTCCCTCCACCTCACACACATCCTCACTAATCCCCTGTAACTCCTCTGTTATTTACAGATATAAAAAACAGTTATCAAAAACTGCATTCTATTTTTGTCTATTGTTTCTTTTAATCACATTCTATTTTTCTCAATTTCTCTTAGATTTAAAATTACTTTTTCTTTTCTCTTCTACCTCCAAGTCATTTTTCTACCGTTAATAATTCTTTGCATTCCTGGGTTGCTGAAAGAGTAGATGACTTTCTGAACAAGTTCTAATTTTATGTCAATACATAGTTTGTTCTTTGGATGTTGATATTACCAGTAGTTGTTCTGTTTTTACAGTTCAGGGCTACGAATCTAGAGACACTAATGAATTTGCTAGCCCAACGAATTTAAAACATTGAACACAAAAACATTATCAAAAATTGGGTAATTAAAATGAACAGGCATTTCTCAAAAGAAGTATAAATAACCAACAAGTATATGAAAAAATGTTCAGCATCTTCGGGCCTAGAGAAATTGAAATCAAAACGACACTGACATTCCATTTTACTCTACAATGAAAGGCTACTCACGGATCCATAAAACTACAAATGCTGGTGAGTTTCCAAGGAACAGAAACCCTTCTTCACTGTTGGTGGGCATGTAAACTAATACAACCACTATGGAAGTGAGTATGGTGATTCTTTAAGAAAACTCAAAACAGAAATTCTATTTCACCCAGCTACACTTCTCCTGGGTAACTTTCAAAAGAGCTAAAATTCACTTTATTACAATAACACATGCATACCATGTTTATAGCAGTGCAATTTAAAATAGCTAAATTATGGAAATGGCCTACACGCCCATTAACAGATGAACGAGGCAAGAAAATGTGATGTATATACACGAGAGTCTTACTCATCCAAAGAGAAAGATAAATTTGAGTCATTTGTAAGAAAATGGATGAATCTTGAGACTATAGTGTTAAGTGAAACAAACCAGACACAGAAGGTTAAATACTGCATGGTTTCTCTTATATGACAAACTCAAAATATAAATAATTTAAAGAGCAAAATTAAGGAGAGATAATAAGAAACAGGAGGTGGTCATTTTGAAGATGAAGAAGGGACCATGGGAAAGTGGGAAGAGGTAAATTTAGAGAGGAAAATGTTATAAAAATGATCTTAACTCCCTCAAATTAATGTATTATGCACCACAAACACATGGTAATAACTTTTTCTAAACAAATTTTAGCTGAAATGTAAGTGTTCATTAATTTATTTACTAAGCGATGATTTTTACATTTTGACTTCAAAGTGGTTACCAGGAAAAATAAAGTGAATTAGACTAAAAATAGCATAACAGCATAAATTTTAAAACCTCCACAAAAATTTAATTTAATGGAATGAAATAACAGCACAAATATTACCTATTTTATGATGCTTATATGTGGAATGTGCATAAATGGCTAACAAATTGTTTAATACATCTACAGAATCATACCATCACAGAAGATTATGCTGGATAATACTGGCTTAAGATTCCATTTGATCCTAAAATCTCCCATTTTAAGGAATGCTCTCAAGTTTGGTCAAACTAGAAAGTCGACTGCTTCAGTTTTCAATATTTTGTTATTTATTTCTAGAAGTAAACTTTCTAACAAAGTAATTATAATTATTTCGAAGAAGAGAAGGGAAACTTCATGAGTACTATGGAAGAGCATTTATGAAAATCCTATGCTTGCCTGGATGAATTTCATTTGAATTCTGCTTCTGTATTATAAAAGACATGTTAATAAGCTTGTGGAGTGTAAACCATATAGTTCTGACTTACATATATTCTTTACGAATTACTATTTTCATTACAAGTTATTTGATGATTATGAAAACCAGATTCATTTATACCAGTTCATAATTGGTCATTTTACAAATGGTGACTTCTCTAAAGAGTATTTTGGTTGAAACAGAAGTTATATCATTGAATTCCCTTCATAACAATGGTCAGTATCAAATAACTTATATTCTGTATTTTAAAATAGAGGGCTCACTGTGAAAAGGCAGCCAAAAGAAGTTCCTTAACTTTCCATCTAGTTTTCCTATCAGTCAAATAAAAAGCTAGTAGTAACAATAAGGGTTTGGTCTCAGACCTCACTACAAAAAAAGGTTCTAGTCAGGTTCCCATGCAGCAGGTACAAGAAGATGTTCACGACAATTGATATGCAGTAATACACGAAGCAACCTAAAAGAGTTAGTTCTGAATGCAGGGAAAAAAATTAGCTTCCCACAAGATTGGAAAATTCTTCCGTTTCAAGAACACGCTGTATTATATTTCTGCTGTTGCCCAGATACTGCTTATGTTTGTGAGCTCACAAACTAAGAGAAATCACAATAACTGTTTTAGCATAAGCACACTAGAACATTTCAGAATAATTCTCGCATAATAGTATAGTGTTCTGGTGATATCTGCCTTCAGTTTCTATCAATGCTTCCTGAAGTGGGATTTTTACATTCTGGCAAAGGGTCTCCACTCTATGCTTAATCCAATAAATACATCCTCAGGCTATTGGAATTATGTCAACTACCTACACTATAATCAGGGAGATGGAGTTGGGCTGAACATAAATTTACAGTTCTAAAAATCATCACTTTTCCAGAGATGCTACAAAAGTGAAAATATACAGGTGGAATAGGCTTTTACAGAAATAGATTCATTTTCTATAGTTTTGACACACTGCAGAAAATGGCCTCCTTAGGCATGGTTTAGATAGATAACTTTCTTCTAGCTTCTTTTATTTTTCTCTATCTCTGTCATTTCTTCTGGCTCATTTCTCTTTTTCGTGAAGAATTCTCTGGAGATAATTCAATTCCTTAGAAAAGTATTTGGGATATGAATAAATATTTTAAAGATATACTCTCTTTTAAAGATTAAAAAAAAGATATACTCTCTTTTCTAAATTAAATATGTAATGTTAATACTATCTTTAAATCTTAGTTTTGTTATTCAATTTCTGATATTTCTCAATTCTTTCTTAGCTTTTAAAATTTTTTCTGCCTCATTTTGAAGTGAATGTTAATTTATTTAGCAAGGCCAGTTCAAATATTATCTTTTATTGAACGATAGTATTCAAAGACTTTCACAATCTAAGTTGATGAACTGTTAAAAAAATTGCTCAAGTCTATTACAGAAAATGTGCTTCAATAGAGCATTGAAATCATGATTAATATTTTTGATAAAATATTGACTAAAATCCTGCAAAAGAGAAATCAGGATGCTTTTAATTAGAAATTCAATAATTGGTCGATAAAGTCCTCAAATTATAGTTGACTAGTGATACTTTTTTGACAGGCATATTCTCTCCAATGAAAGAAAAGACATATCAAATGAATTAATGGGAAGAAAAAGGCAAAGTTCAATGAGAAAATATAAAGGAAATAGAACTTTAAAGTTACTTTTGCTTGTTTTTTAAAATGTATTTTGTTTTCTTTAAGTACATTTTTATTTTTAACTGATGATTTATTAAATAATTTCCTGTACTATAGCTAGGATTATGATAATATGAGAATGATATAAAAATAAGAAATTTATAATACTATGATTTTCAATATTATTTTGAAACTAAGAGGAGAAAGAGAATGAATAAATGAGTCATTCTAAGTCTCCTGGGATTATTTTATCCTTGAACAAAAATATTGAAACATTGTTTATTCTTTAGTGAAGAATCTGTTTATAAACAATTTGAAATGGCTAGTGCAAATTGTATGACCATGAAGCATGAAGACCACAAATAAGTAAACATGGAAGGAGTTACCTCATTTAAATAAAAACTAAGGTAAAATTTATAACTGCAATAAGGTTGTCATGCATGGTTTAGTGCCTGCCTACAGCATCTGTCTTTGTAAAGTATAAAGCTTTTGTGTACTGCAGAAGGATCAAGGACCAGGGGTTTATTGGACTGTACTGTCTTTTTTATACACATGGGCAGGGTACCGAGGCCCTCTAAACCTAATTACATCACATTAAGAATTTTCTGAAAATACATTACGAGCTCACTTAGGTAACTGTTGGTCTCTCTGAATTGAAATGTCAACTGTGAGACATTTATTTATGTCTCTATGATGGGCCCATGAAAGGAGATAAGGGCTGATTTTATGCTGGGATATGAGTAAAATAAGTTACTAATTGATAATCTTTTTTTTTTAAATTTTAGTGATAATCTTTTTTATTTTTTTATTTTTTTTTTGGTACCAGGAATCAAACTCAGGGCCTCATGCTTGCAAGGCATGCACTCTAACCACTGAGCTAAACCCCCAGCCTATTTTAGTGATAATCTTAAGTAGAAAAAATTTTCAGATATTTGTTGTATTCTGTAAATTGGGAGGGGTATAATAATCACAGTCATGGTAAAAATCGCATCACGCTAAAAATGAGTGATAGAAGAGTTTAAAGGAGAGATGATCACCAATCTGGACAGGATGAAGAAAACTAATACTTGGTAAAGAATTCTTGATCGAGCATCATGGGCAATATTAACGTGCTTGGAATTGAAGGCATATGCAGAAGGAGCTGTTAGAATTAAGCAAGAATTACACCTGCAGATGGTCGTCTCTGGGCAGTGTGTATACATTGGTAAAGAAATTGAGGCTCTAGCATGTAAAAAAAAAAAGGTAACCAATAATCTAACTTCTTTTCCTATCATTGTAACACTGACCACCACCTGCTTCTATTTGAAACTAACTAGCAGATATAAGGCCTGTGATTTACAGGTAATTTCATATGTAAAAATCAAACATTGAACACACAGAGACATGCAGAGAACCGACCTAGAAAAAAGAAAACCAAACCCGTCTACCCATTTGTCTTGCGGGTACCTGCTTGGTTTCTGCCTAAATGAAAACCTTTTTCTCTGAATAACAAAGACAGAGTTCTATTACATGCTACAGCACTGTGTCATGGTATTAGTCCACATATATTTCTGGTTGTGTCTACACCCCTCAAAATACTGAATTCTTAGACCCTGCTGTCTACAAAATTGGCTTTAGAGATAGATCTTCAAAGAAAAAATCAAATTAATATGAGATAATTTGCTCCAATGCAACTTATAGTCTTACATGAAGAGGGAAATGAAAACACAAATAAATAAACAGAGCATGCCATGTGAAGACACAGAGGGAAGATAGCCATCCTGAGAGTGTTGGAGAAATATAACTAAAATGTTTTTCAAACCCCCAAATCGATTTCTCTTCAAAAAGACAATAGAGAAAGAAAGCATCTTTACACCAGAATGTGATGTGCATCAGAGGCAATCTGCTAAGACATGCAAAGACAAAAAGAAATCTCACCTTTTAACAGAGCCAAGCAGATATAACCTATTAGATACATGATGTCAAGATAAATAATAATATTCCTCGGGTAAAAAGACTCGACAGTACCATTTTTCACATGTAGTTCATCCTAACTTCGCCTGGCAATTTAGGTGACCTTTCGTTAGTGAAGTGACTTTACCCAGAGGGAAAAGCAAACTCCCCGTGTCTTTATGACAGGATGCAGTTTTGCAGTGTGGAGAATGGCGGCCACTGAATTTAGAATTCCACCTTCTACACAGACTGAGAAATAAGGATGTGATCTCCTTGGATGCTGATATTGCAGAGAAATGAGACAGACCCCAGGTTTTTGAAAAGGACACTCTTGGGTCTCACAGACCACCAAAAGCTTATCTGTTTTCTAAAATATCGATTTAAATTTAAAAGGGATGAGAAAGTATTTACAATTTTGTTTTCCAAGCAAGATACTCCTGGAAAAAGAATGGGAAGGAATCTCTTCCCTTTATATTAAGGGGCTATGAGCCTCTTACTTTTAGTTTTTATTTGTCCAAACAAGACAAAGACATACATTGGAGTTACGCTGCCACGAGTTTAGGATCATTCTGGGTTACCAGAAATTAAAAGAGGCAAAGAAGGATGCTCTCGCAGGAATTTGAAGGGAACACGAAGCTACAGATGTTTTGATCCTAGACTTCTACCCTTTAAGACTCTGGAAAAATGCATTTATGTTGTTTTAAGCCACTTGGTTCAAAGCCTTTTGAAACTAATCATTCTCTCTTTTAAAACCTAAAACCTACAATCAACTAACATTGCCTTCATAGAGCAAGAAAAAATGTGAGAATTTCAGAGGAAAAAAAAAAAAAGAATCAAGTTAAAGCACAGTTTCTTTACTCTTACTTATGTTGGTGAGTTATAAGGCTTATGTTGGTAATAAAAGATTTATATTTGGACTACGCTTTCTTTTTTTATTAACATCTTCCAGGAACATGATGGATCAGAAGTGCACACCCAGTAATGTCACTGTGGATTTAATCCTCTCAAAAGTGATCTCTCTATCAGTTCTAAACATTTTGCCATTGGCCAATAACATTAGCAACGGTAGTACTAATAGTATTATGCAGTTTCCAGACTTCCTTTTCATTATTACATAAATTACCTGATTCCCTTTTCATAACCGGGACCAAATTTTGTCCATTTGGACAGGGAGAGTTTAAAAAGTTCAAATTTTAATCTCAGCTTTTAATTCAGCTTCTGTATTATTTGGTACAAGTATTAGATACTGGGGCTTTAAAATCCACTGATCACAATACCATGGAAATGTAAACAAAAATTCTTAATAGTAAAATTCTCTCCATAGATGTAGTAAGGAGAGATGCCGCAGAGCTCTTCCTGTGGGCCAGGCCTATGATTTCCCACTGTGCGGGAGAAGGCAGCATTTTACCCCTTCTTGCCTTCAGCCTCATGCTTCCGAGAGATGGAACACTTGATACCAAGCTTGTGACATGAGCACCTTGCTGTTTTTCAAGTGGTTTCCATCACTTTTTTCATCTTCCACAACACTGAAAACCCATGATGATGAATCTTAAAATCCACAAATCACATGCTTCAAGATGAATGCATTTAATTGCATGACCCGAGAGAACATGGTTGCAGATGTTTAAAACGTAGAAAGGACCAAAATATATAATAGATATTGTGAAATAGAAAGAAAATATTCAAAGAGGAAAGGGGAATTCGGGAAGGGGGAGAGGAAAGGAAGGCAGGGAAAAGGAAAAGAAAATACAGAAAAGATGGAAAAATTGGAAACAAAAATGTCATATACAAGGAGAGGAGGGGAGTTGAAGGGCAGGGAGGGAATGAGGAAAAAAGAAAATCAAGATTTATCATGTATAGGTACAAAATCCTGATGATGAACGTGATCATTATATCTAAAATATACCAATAAAATTTGTGAATTTTTTTAAAAAGTATAATAGCATATTTTAAACAAATTTAGCAAAATAAACTTGGCATTTGGACAAACTGTATGAAATACTTGAAAAGTACAACTTGTCAAGACCCACAAACAAATAAAGTAAAAGTAATAAATTTCTGGGCTTCCAGCAAGATGGCTGACTAGAGGTGCCTGATACACTTCCTCTCTTTTAAAATAATCTAAATTGATGTTGTCAGGCGATGTGTGGGCTAGGGTTCTCTAGAGGAGCACAACAAATAGGAATGCTAGGTAAGGAGATTTATTAGACAGACTTACAAGACCAGAAGTAGGATAGGCCACAGTGAGCATCTGCAGGTTGGAGAGCCAGAGGATCTGGTCGCTGCCCGGGAGCTGGAAGCCACAGAGCAGGAAGGTCCAAGAATGAGCAGCCAGGTGGCTACTGAAGACTTGCGAGCTCCCTGGAGATTCGTCAGTATGAATCTACATTGAGAGGCCAAAGAAACTGGAGTCTGATACCCACAGCAACGGCAGTAGTCAAAGACACACCAGCTCAAACTGAATGAAGATTTTCAAATGCAGGCTGACTTCCTCCTTGTGGTGGACTTACTATTGTGGTTAACGTGAGCCGGAACACCCAGCTGGACTGAGTTGGTGCATTTCTGGGCTTAGAGGATACACCTGAGGATTGTTGCTGACACAGCACAATGAAGAACAGGAGCAGAAGATAGGGGCCAGCTGTTTCCCGGGAGAGACGCTCTGTTGTGGCTGGTTCTCCGGAAGGGGATTCAGCTGTTCTCATCGAGGAAGGAGCTCGGGGCCTTGCTGTCCTTGAGGATGGCTGCTGTTGCTTTAGGGGAGCTCTGGTCTTCATCTCTGCTGCAAGCATCGCATCCTGGCTCCAGTATAGATTTCTTCAGGCTTTTAGTGCAGACGCGGACATACATGGGACATTGCTGTGGGCTCTCAGCCTGTAAGCGGATCTTTTGGGTCTCCAGTGCATAGACAGATGTTCTGCACTCCTCCTGCATTTGACTTATGGATGAATGCTGTAACTTGTAAATGTCCTGTGTTAAATCTGCTCTCTTGCAAACCCCTGGCTCTAGAAAGATAACTAATACACTCCTTTCGCTTTCATTCCATCGGAGCTGTAAGCCTATTGGACAGCACCACCCTTAGTGAGGGTGGATCCGCTGGTCTCAGATTGCTGGCCTACAAACCAATCATCTCTGGAAACACCCCACTGACATGGTTGTTGTTTCTTTCTCCTTGCTGAGACAAAATGCCTGACATGTATAAGTTAAAGGAAGGGAGGCTTACTTTGTCTCACGGTTGATAGAGGCCTCCGTCTTTAGTCAGCTAGTTCCACGGCAGAAAGACATCACGGAGGAGACATAGTTCATAGCAAAGCATGCAGGAAACAAGGAGGGATCTAGGCATTGGGAAGGATACATGCTTGCAGGCCATGGCCCCAGTGACCTGCCTCTTCCCACGAGTCTTCTCCCAACATCACACCCACCTATAAATTCATCAGTGGAATAATCCAGTTGATATATCATGATTGGTGGTCACAGAAGTGATCATAGTATCCAATCATGCTAACTTAGGTCATGCTTTCTCATCACAAGTACAAGGACCTGAATATCTCAGGGGTTTACCCAGGACCACCCCACAGCTGGCTTACATTGAAGGCAGAGTCCTGTGTCTCTGGGACTCTGCCATGGGCCGGAGCTGCTCTCTAAGCACTGGCTTGGAGATAGCCATGCTGCTGGTGGTTGCAGGGTGGGTGGCAAAGACCCTATCGATGCTGATCCTAAGCTTGGTCATCCCCGAGTCTCATATGTGCAGGGCTGTGGGCGGTCTGAGGAGAGAGTATCCCTGGTTTATGCCAAGGCTGGCATGATGCAAGCTAAAGCTTGGATATATCTCCCTGGTGCGCACAAGACTGCCGATGCCTGGGTGGACCTGCAGGCCCTGTCTGCAAACTCTGGCTTATGGGTAAGGCTTTTGGATTCTGCCGTTTTGGGGTCTCCCCACAGCAGGTCCACCCTTGAGCTCTGAGATGCGTTCTGGCATTAGCTTCCATGTCCTGCTTCCCGGGAGTGGACTCTTGCTCCCTCTTCACTTACCAAGTTGAAGCGGTGGTGCAAAAGGCAGTCATCTGTGTGTTTAATGATGTTCCAGTAACTCAGTCAGAGGTGCTGACCGGGGATGGAGTTCAGGGGCTGCAGCAGGTCTCGACATGGCAGCCCTACTACTGGTTTTCAAGATTAAGGCGTCCTCAAGTCTCTCTCCATCCACCAGGTGGAAATGATCTCTCTTCATGGTATTTGAAGACAGAGGAAGATTGGTGCTCGAAACTATTTTCTTCCTGCCTTCTTCGGTGCTTCTTTTTTTTTTTTTTTAATTTTATTTTAATGGCACATTTTAGATGTACACAGAGATAACATATGTCATACGATTTGTACCAGTACATGATATATCTTGTTGCTTCTTTTGTTTTCACACCAAAACTGGCTCTGTGGCCTCTCGCATGGCTGCCTTAGCTTTAATGAAGCTGCATCGGTATGTGAATAGATGTTTGAACAGCTGTTTCGAGGGAAGACAGTCTCTAAAGGACCTTGCTGGACTGTCAGCATGCTCTAACCCCCTTCCAGACTTTTAAAACAAGAAATCATACCAGTTATTCTCAGATTATTCAAAAAAATAAAAATAAAAGGAAAAGGACTCTTCCAAACCATTCTGCAAGGAAGCAGTGCCAGGGTACCAAGACCAGATATCACCGCCGATTCCTGGAGAGGCAGAATCAGCACAGCCAAAATGGCCGTACTCCCAAACTAATTTAGATTTAACGCAATCCCAGTGAAAATACTAATGACATTCCTCACAGAGTTATAAAAAACAGCCTGAAAATCAGAAGAGACCCAGGAGAGCAAAAGCGGTCCCGGGTAACAAAAGCAAAGCAGGAGGTATTGCAATCCCACATTTCAAGTCATATTACAAAGCTACAGTCATAAAATTAGCATGGTACTGGCACAAAAACAGACACGTGGGACAATGGAACAGAATACAGGACACAGAAACAACTCCAGACATGTTTACCCACCTAATCTTTGATAAAGAAGCCAACAATGTAAGCTGCCAGAATGACAGCTTCTTTAGCAAATGGTGCTGGAACACCGGCTATGCAGGAGCAGAAGATGGAAGCTACATTCATTGCTCTCCATGAATTAAAATAAAAATGGATAGGAAGTCTACATATTAAAAGAGAAACACATGATCTACTGGAAGATAAAATAGGTAAAAATCTTGAAGTCATAGATATTGGCAAGGACTTTCTGAACAGAATTCCAAATGTACAAGAAATAACATCAAGAAGCAAATAAATTTTATTTTTAATCAAATTTAAAATCTTTTGCACAGCAAAGAAGACAATGAAGTAAAGACACAACCCACAGAATGTGAAAAAATATTGCCATCTACATCTCAGATAGAAGATCAATATCTAGAATATATAAAGAACACAAAAAAAATTAGACCCGCCCAGAATAAAAGACCCAATCACCAAATGGGCAACTGAATTGGACAGATGCTTCTCAGAAGAACACAAATGTTCGATAAATATATGAAAAAAGTTCGCCATCACAGTCCACTAGAGAAATGCAAATTAAAACAGCACTGAGATTACATCCTACTTCAGAGAGAATGGAAATCATCAAGAAATCAAACAATAACATATGCTGGTGAGGCTGTCAGGAGAAAATGGAACACTTCCACACTGGTGGTAACTAGAACACCTACGATGAAAATCAGTATGGAGACCCCTCAAAAAGCTAGAAAGAAAAATTCCACTCTGCTCAGCTAGTCTCCTTTTCCTTACTTTTCCTAAAGAGGTGAAGACATCATATTACAGTGATGCTTGCATGTCTATATTAATGGCAGCACAATTCATGATAGCTAAAATTTAGAAATGGCCTATATGTCCATTAGCATTTGGATAAAGAAAATAGGGTGTTCATACATAGTAAAGTATTACTCCACCATAAAGAAGATAAATATGAATCATATGTAAGAAAATGGATATATCTTGGATCCACAATATTAAGTAAAATAAATCAGATACGTAAGCTTAAATATTGCGTGATTTCTCCTGTATGCGAAATCCAAAATATAAGTAAACTGAAGAGCAAGATAAAAGATAGACAATAGGAAACAGGGAGACAGAACTTTTGTAAATGGGAAGGGGAAAAAGATATGCTGTGTGTGGGGTGGATGCAAAACAAATTAAAATGTGTCACATATATATACCAACTATCTATCCCCAATGAATGTATTAATTATGTAATGCAAACATGTACTAATAAAAAAGAGAGAGAAAGCTATTTTGTATCATCCATCAAAACTTATCATAAGAATATTCTATCTAAAACAATGCACTTCTGTGCTTACTAATATAACCAATAGAATGTGCAAGATTTTTCAAAAGACGTGTACAAGAATGCTCAGAATAACATTATTTGCACAGTTTGAAACTGGAAAAATTTATCAATCAAAAATAGATTCAATAATGTTCTCATAGTATGTTCATGTAACTTAATCAACCAAAGAATAAAAATGAACTGCTGCCGAAAGCAGCAACATGGATTAGTTTACCAATATAAAGTCGCACGAAATAAATCAGGCCTATAATATTATATGCTATATAATCTCTATTTAAAGGAAAAGCTAAGTTATGGTGTTAGAAGTCAAAATAAAGGTAATTTTGATGGGCTTGCAGACTGGAAAGGAACCCAAATAAGGTTTTGGGGATTCAGCAAATATTTTATTTCTTGATTTTTAGGTGGTCTTATGGATTGTAGTAATTCACTTTAATTAAGTGTACTTATGATGTATGTACTTACACAGTGTACTCCAAAGTATAAAAGCTTATTATACATTAGTTATAAAATTGAATAAATTTTGTAGAAACTTAGTAGTGTAATATAGTTTCACAGTAAACTTGATGGCATTTTATTAATTACACGTAAAATATAATTTAAACTCTTGAAATATTGTAAAATTCTTTACAAAACGTTTATCATATAAAATATATCTATACAAGTAAAACAATATTTTAAAAATGAAGTCAAGTATGTGTTAACAAATTCTCATTAAAATTATTTTTTTCTGTTTATAAAGCAGTATAAAGCTTCTACATTTTAAAAGTGAGTCGAACAGTATCTTTAAATATAGACAAACTATTACTTATGTTGATGTTTCATTTAGCTTTGGGCCTTGGTGTATCATTATTAAAATGCAATTATTTCAGTTGTTCAAGAGCAAGAATAAATAAATAGCTGCATGAATTTCATCTCAGTGTAAATAGAACAATGATCAAAACATAGTTATCTTTATATTTTGGAAATGAATACTGAAAACAATTGGATGGAAAAAACGCATAAAGGTTGGGGAT